>JABUQX010063240.1:25000-33077 GCA_015478945.1 Trachelipus rathkii
TTTTTTTTTTTTTTGTTACTGTTTCATATTTCATGTAGGTTATTTTTCATCTGATTATTTTCAATATTTTGTACTTTATTTTTCAAGGATTAATTTGCTTATTTTTCAAGTATAAAAGTATAATACATACAGCACATTTTAGCTTGTATAATTGTACTCTCAATATAAATGGATCAATTAACTATTTTGAATTTGAGAGTTTTGTGTTTTCAAGATTTAGTAGAATTTAAGAAACATATCTGTGTAGCATTAGATCTACCATAGTTTCTTTTCCCTCAAAGTCTAGAGATAATATTGTTATACAACAACTGACTGAAAACCGAAATTTTAAACAATACACCACCATCTATTTTTTTTTCACACTGCACCATACCACAAGTGCATCAACCAACCCAAGTATCATACACAAATATATTTTGAGGTAATGCCCAAGAAGGGTCTGTGGCTGCTGGTTTAGACGAGAAATAATTAATATTCTTAGGTCAGTAAAACTGAGTAGCTGTAAAATATTATTTATATTAAGTGTCTAGTCAAAAAATGCTGTATAAAAGCAGTTTTGGTAAATTTTTTGTTAATAGAGTTTTAATAAATTTCAAAATATGAACGAAGGCACAGACCTATAAAAAAAATACTGGGCAGTTAAATTAAAAAAAAAATGGGTTTTTGCAAACCCTGATTTCAACAAATCAAAATAAGATAGAAGATTTTGGAACAGCTCCATGGTTCCATGGTAATTAAACAATTTGAGATTCCTTTGAGGAATTGCAGGATAATGTTATTTTATAAGAAGTTGTTAAAGAAATTCATTCCTTTCTTTACTTTTATAGATGACTTTCATCGAGACATTGAGATTTTACTGACTGAATTCAAAGAGAATATAACTGATATGTCTCAGCATTTGGATTTCAGTGTACAAAGAGGTTTAAGATATTATAGACTTCCTGTATGATAATAGATTTCAGGCTGATGAGATAACGATTAAAGAAATTTAAAAGGGAATTGACTTAATAGAGTAGTTAGTCATACATAGATGAAGGGCTAATCCCAATTTTAAAAGTTCAAAAGTAAATATTAACCAAAAAGAAATATTTTCATTAATACAAAAATAATTTTGATATTTGTGATACAGTCATCTAAGCCGATATTTTTTTTTTTTAATGAACTTTTGAAATGTGGAAAAGTAAATTAAATAAATAAAAACATTGAAATTAGGTTATAGACCCACCATCATGAGTACCTATGATGAATTCAGTTAAACTATGAACCAGTAAGTAAAGATATTGATACACTGTATAGACATTTGGCACTTATGAACTCTAGGGGATTAAAATTTTATTATATAGCTATACCGTCAACATGGGGCAATTTCAGAAACCTGAGGCAATTTCAGAAACCTGGGGCAATTTCAGAATTTTTAGTTTTGTTTTATAAAAAAAAAATTTTAATAAAAGTTGTAGCAGACTAACAGGTGCAGTGAACTGCAAAAAAAATTTTAAATATATAAATAACCTAGATTTTTTGATTTTACTTTCAAAAATTTTTTTTTTTAATTTTTAATTTCGATTTATAAGGTCTGTGTACGAAAAATAAAAACAATTGTAAAATTTGTTCACCCAGTCTTTGAAAGTACAGGTTTTAAGCGATGTATACATATTGATAGCACATTTCATTAAAAAGTTATTTAACATTATTTATGAACCCGGGGCAATTTCAGAATTCCATTCCATTCCTTCGTCTTCTCTGCCATGCACTCTGTGCTTTTCAATTGGGGCCCCACTCCAGGGGGTCTTCAGGCTCATTTGAGGGTCTTGGAACCCTCAAATTAGAGATCTATGTCTTTAAAAACATATAAAAACATCTCATTTGACCTAGTATACAGCTGGAGCCAGAATTCAGTCTGGCTCTAGATCTGGATCCAACTTTGACTCTGGTACATGTGCTCTGTCACTGAATTTAACATCAGGACTATTTCATTCATTCGCTTCTATGCACCCATCAAATTTCATCCCTCTATGAGCATTTCCAGGTTTTGGGGGCCCCCCCCCTGGGGCCCAAACCCCACCCCCCTCACCCTTGACTGGAGTGGCCAATCGACTCAGTAACCATGGGAATCGACTCGGAGGCATCTGAAACCCATATAAACATATGCAACAACAACAAACTGAAAAATAGCTAAAAAGTTGCTGTGTGCCAGATTTAAAAAAAATTCAGTTAAATCTGGCAATGTGGCTAATTTATCATTCTTACTTGCTACTAACACGTTAGGGAAGCTCATTTCAGCTAGTGTCAACCAAAAATGGGTAAAATTTATATATTTTTTTTAGGTTTTCTGAAATTGCCCCAGCAAAAATTTTGCTACCTTTTTTTAAAAAAAAATTTTTTTTAAATGGTTATTAATATTTTTCTGATTTCTTTACATTAAATGATTGCCAAATGCCCATATTTTATTACCATATTTATAACTATATGTGTAAGTGTTATAGTTTTTAAGTTACACTTAAACAAAAATTGCACTTTCTGAAATTGTCCCAGTTGACGGTATATATATATATATATATATAGCATTGGGCGGGGTGACCGGGCCCACCTCTTTTAGAGGGGTGATTCAGTCCACTCTAAAATAAAATATAAAAAAAAATAAAAAAAATTTTTTCGCTCATTTAATAGCCATGTGGTAGTACAAGTTTTATTTAGATCATCTTTAATTCTAGAGAGTTTTTATATTTTTAAAAAATATAATAAATTAGGGTATAAAATGGCCTTCAATTGAATCACACTTTTGAAAAATGTGAGTTTTTTTAACTTTGTTATAAAATGAAAAATTGTGGATGGATTTTAATTATTTTTTCAGTGTATACACTCGAGTATGTTAGCTTTAAACTGGCAAAGTAAATTTTTGTTCCAAACAGTACTAGTGGCTAAATCACGGGGCCTAACTTGGTCCGATTCACCCCGCCGTAAAAATTGATGATGGGGTGAATTAGACCACCCTAGTTTTTTGTATTTATTATTATTATTTACATTTTTATATGTAATTAATTAATTTTAATATAATAAATAGTTACTTATATTAAGTAAAAATTAAAATAAAAAATGAAATTTATATGAAAAATATGAATTCCAAAAAGTGTCAAAATTTTTGAGCGGAGGGGTGAATCGGACCACCACATTTTTATTCTTATTTTATGTATCATTATTGACATTTTTATTACTTATTACTAATTTTAATATGATAAACAATTATTATATTAAGTAAAAATTAAAATATAAAATTGAATTTATATGTAAAAGAGGAATTTAAACAGATGGTCCGATTCACCCCTCCAAGGTGAGGCTGAATGAGCTTTATTTAAACTTTAATAAAACTATTATTATTAGAATTACATTATTATTTTTTTTGTGTGCTTATTACCTACTATATGGCCTTGAATTTCAGGAAAAAAAAATTCCAAAAAGTGCATTAGGGGAAAGTCGGGAGACGAAGTTATACCTAAAGTGGTCCACGTCACCCCGCCCGACGCTATATAAAAAAATCGATTACTATAAATTTTTTTATGATATTCTATATAGTATATATATATATATATATATATATATTATATATACTATATATATATATATATATATATTGAATAGAGATTATCATTATCTTTATCAACCTACCCATTGTCTAACTAAATTAATTATACAAGTCACATTTATATATCTAAGACCTTTTTCAATATTTTTTAGAATTTTTAATAATTTAATAATTTTATATTTATTTAACATGAATTTCCAAATCTTTTTTTAAGCATAGATTAATAAAAAATATATTTCACGTGTCCAAAGTTCATTAATAAAAAATGCAAACTAAGAAGGTTGTTAGAGTTACCATAATTTTATTTACTAGATAAAATTCTCCATCTTATATCAACACTAATTTTAATACTAAAATTATTATAATATATAAATAATTAATAAAATATACCGGTACCTATCAATTTATTAATTGATTAGTTACAAGTATATAATATTTTTAAATCGAGAATTCACTACAAATACATTTCTGTATGGCCTTGAACTTCTAATATTATCTAGATATAAAAACTTTCTAACTGAGAAAACTATATTAGGGCAAAGGGGAAGAGAATTAGGGTAAGATTATAAATTTATTATAATTATATAAATATTTATAAATACGAGTAATATATAGCGATAGCTAATTAATACAGAAAAAATTGTAGAATGATATAATCTTTATACCCCATCCTAGGATTAAAATTAGGTATCAAAGGCACCATCAAATAACAGTAAAGAATATATACAGTTCTAATTTTAAAGTTTTACGAGTTTGTTATAAACTTTACTTAGGTCATACATTCAAGATACGGGTAATAATTAAGTTCAATAGATTCTGATGAAATATCAATATTTTTTACCAACAATCATTTTTTTTTTATATTTATCTTTCGTCCCCATGTAAAAGTACTAAAACAGTCCTGCTAAACCTCTCTCATATATAAATTTAATCAATCTATCCCAATTATTTTTTTTTGTTTAAATTCGTTTTAGGACTAAGTTTAGGTTATGCTACGTTTTCTTTTAATTATACACAGGAAATCTATGTCTACTTAACCAAATTTATCGTAACCTTACTGATTTTTGGAATGTAAAAAGAAATGATATATGAAAATAACGAATAATGTTGCTTATAAAAATATCATAAATTTGGCAATTCAAGATTATTATTATTATTATTATATCAAAACACAGATGGATATAATATATATATATTATAATATATATATTATATATATATATAATATATATATATATATATATATATTTAATATTACTAATATTTAATTAATTAAAGAAAATTTTTTTTTTTTTTTAGAATCTCTGTTGCTTTCCAATGGTGTCCACGCTAAATACTGCAGTTGTAATAACCTATTTTTTTTAATAACATTCAATTCACGGAGAAAAGCGAAGATGTCATTGCTACTAAAGCAGCTTATGATCTAAACTTAAGCATTACCGACAAAAGACTTAATATATTATGTATTTTCAAACACGAGTTGCTAGTACAGTTATCCTAGAAATTGTGTGGCTTACTAAGAACTACCCAAATTGTCTTGGGCAAAGCTAAGAAATGCTATAGACCATATATATAGTAAGTAGAAATTTTTAAGTTATTTGATATTTAACGACTGTGTTAATTTATTGGGTGTATATAACTATATCAATTGACAGCTAGATAGAGGTCTACAGGTTTTTCTTAGCTTAGTCTGTCAGGCAAATCAGTGTAGTTCCCACCGTCAAACAAGTTAACACAGATAAAATTTTCTTTTATCAAAACAAAAGATTATTTGTATTAACTTATCACATTTCATTGTGGAAAAATAATATTTATTTAAAAAAAAAAAATAATAAAAAAAAACTTAATGCTTGTAAACACAGATAATTTTCGAGTATATAACCCTACAGCAAACTTTTGTACACTGTAACTTTCTGTATTTTTTTATTTTCTATTTTAATAATAATTTGGGGAAATACGTTTAACACACCAGTGTATATCCAGTAAGAAATTTTCTTTTTATAGATCAATTTATCAAATATTGATAAAAGCAACAGTAATCAGTTTTAACTTTTAAAAATGCATTTCGAATAAGCTTTTACTATTTATTCATTTTATCTTTTTTTTTTTGTTAATATCATAGAAATAAAGATTTTGATATTTGATCAGATAATTTTGAATAATTTCTTTTCTGATAAGGAAAAAAAGGAATTGTCTAGTTTTTTAAGACAGAGAATATCTGCACCATTTACAATAATCTTATAGTAAGTGCAAAGCAGCTGAAAATGAAATAAATAAACATGGAATGTTTGGCAAGATACAAGTTTGGAAACAAATCTTCAGACTAGGTCTGAAACTTTTAATCTCTAAGCCTACTTGTTCTTATCTGAGAAGAGGAGGAACAATATAACCAGGGCTACTGAGCCGAGAGTCGGAGCCGAAAGGTTTTTATGTGAAGCCGATTTTTTTTTTTTTTGATGGAACCGAAGCCGGAGCGGAAAAAGGTGCTGTTCCCGGCTCTGGCAATACCTGTTATTATTATTATTATTATTATTATTATTATTATTATTATTATTATTATTATTATTATTATTATTATTATTATTATTATTATTATTATTATTATTTTTATTTAAATAGTTTTATAAATTTTATGATTTTGAGAAGTTGATGGATAGAAAATATAAATATATAAGTAATTATATATATATATAATATATATATATAAGTATAAAAAAAATATATATAATTATATATAAAAAGAATACATATTATATGAAATATTTTTTTATATTTTCTAAATATATATACTTATACATATATACATATACTATATATCTATATATATATATATATATAATATATAATATTATTATAATTCATATAAAAAATAAATATAATAATAATTATATTAATAGTAAAATTTATATAATATATATATATATATATATATAATATATATATATATAATATTATTTATTTATTACTTCTTTTTTATATCTTAAACCACATTTTTTCCTATAATATATATATATATATATATATATATATATATATATATATATATATATAATATATTATATATATATATATATATAAATATTTGTGGCGTCCTGGGTGAAGGGGGGCTGCGACCACCACTGAAGAGTCCAAAGCAGCCCCCGGGACGAAACGCCAATTTATCGTGAACAACGCTTCAACTCTTCACAGCAGAACATCAAAGCAAACCGCCTCTATTGAACGGTGGTTCTCAGTCAACTCACTTACTACCTTCATATTGGTGATCCCGGAGTGAACATGTGCCAATGGAGTGGCACGACGAACACCAGCAAGCAATCAAATGAACACCCATTCATTCAAGTTTCTTCTGCTGGGCGCTGCTGTTCGTTGTCTGAAGCGCCTGTACTGTGCTTCTTACTGCAGGTGCAGACCAACTGCATGTAAGAGTACAGAGTGGTCGAAGCCTTCTCAGTGGCTTTAATGTGTGCACACCTGGTTCTCATCTGACAGCTGACCAACGTCTCCTTCCAGGTCCGGAGGGCGGGGTGTGCTCGCGGCATTGTCACTGGGGGGAGTTTCTGTGGAGTCTGGTGGAAGGGGGCTGCAACCACCACGATGAGTCCAAAGCCGCCCCCCGGGACGAAACGCCAATTTCTCGTGACAAACGCTTCATCTCTTCACAGCGAATGAACATCAAGCAACCCTCTAATTGAGGTGGTTCTCAGTCAACTCACTTACTACCTTCATAATATATATATATATATAATATATATATATCTATATATATAATATATACGTATATATAATAATATATATATATATATATATAGTAATATTAAATAAATATAATATATATATATATATATATATATATCTTATACTATATATATACTATGCCTTAAACGTAGTTTACGAAATTTTTATAATAATAACGAAAAACCCTGGGTTTATTAGATGGTACATAGTTCTAATAAATTTTTATTTTCTTAATTCACACGATATCATTTCCACTGGGTTACAGCCATTTAAACATAAAGATCAAATTAATGTTATACAATTGTGTAAGCATAGCTTTCGTCTCATCTTCTTGAGACCTGTTCAGGCAAAAGGAAAGAAAATTTATGAAGCTTCCATTTGTGAATTTGGATCTAGTTGGTTATTTAATTTTTAATGGGCTTGCTCGAAATAACATTGGAGTTTAAAAAATTAATATTTTAAATCGTGTTCCAAGAACAAATCCCAAAACTAATGCATATACAAAAGAAATTATCTAAGTAAAAAATGTGGCTCTTTTCCAAAAGAAAACATATTGCACCTGAAAAAATGCACAGCACTTCGCACAAACAGGAAAACATTATCGCAAATTTTTCATTTTAAAATCCAAAAAAAGTGGGCTTTGAAATTGGACAACGCTGAGCACAAAACTCAAAACTTCGAAAAAAAAACTATTATGACTATTGTAGGTAATGAACTGATCTATGAATATTTCAAGTTTGAAGTCATTTTCGAAAAAAATTC
>JABUQX010063241.1:0-15917 GCA_015478945.1 Trachelipus rathkii
TGTTCCTTTCGGCTTAAAAAAAAGAAAAAGACTTATATGTTCCAGTATATATACTGGCGCTCTATTGCCTTGAATATATCGAAAAAAAAATCGATTAATCTGTCGTTTCATTTATTGAGTATTTATTCGGTTAACTACCTTTTAAGAAGATTAAGTTAACTATTATATATATATTATATAGTATTAGGGGCAAAGTTGAAAGAAGGGAGAAGGTTTGTTATGCGAGTGATAAGGAAATAGGAGAATAAAATGTCCGGGGGTGAGGGGGGGGGGGTATTGAGAGGTAGTAGTATAAGTGAGGTGAGGTGAATGTGGAGTGAGAGTATATTGGTGGAGTTTATATTTTATTTGAGAATTATTTGTTATTCACGATGGCTCCAGACAGCGGCATTGGAAAACTTTAATGATGCTAAATTATATTTTAACAACGTTTTCTGGAATACACACCATCAGTTCTCCATCATTGAGGCTACAAATGTATCATTATGAAGTAGCAACAAACAAAAAATATATATTAATGAAAAATAAAACATTAACTAATAGTTAAGAATATTAAACTATTCATTTGGTGTCTCAATTATTATCAGTAACAGTCATTATTGAATTACATTAAAATAAATAAGCATGACAAAAACGCAAGATGCCTCAGGAACCAACACACAAAATAAGCAATCAATATCTGCAACTAAATATTTTAAATATTGTTGATTGTATAAAAGCATAATACATTTAAAATTATAAAAGATAGTAGCAAAATGAACTAATTATAGGAATAAACACCTCAACCAAACTAATTACAGCTAGGAGCTAGAAACAACAGAAAAAAGCCAGCATTAATTAACATCGGGAAAAAACCTTCTGAAGACAAATCAAGAATCAAAGCAGCTGCAGCTTAAAAGGACCACTATCACTATTGAGAGAAGGTTTCCACATGTTGTGCAATTGTATATAGGGATTCAAAAATGTTGAAGTTGGTTGGTAAGCTGGTTTGTGACAGTATAGCAAG
The DNA here is from genome assembly GCA_015478945.1 of Trachelipus rathkii. Classification (NCBI taxonomy): domain Eukaryota; kingdom Metazoa; phylum Arthropoda; class Malacostraca; order Isopoda; family Trachelipodidae; genus Trachelipus; species Trachelipus rathkii. The sequence goes on from JABUQX010063241.1 coordinate 1,007, forward strand.
TTTGTATAATTAATAAGGTTCGATCATGCGGTGTGAGCATGGTCACGTATAGCAGAATAAGCAGGGGAATAGCAAAGAATTAGTGCGGGGTGGAAGAAATGTGTTTGGAATATTTCTGATTCATTTTTTAATTTTTTTTAGGGTGCTTCTACGTAAGCGGCGTCACAGTCCTACATAAAAATTTGTAAAGATTTGTAAATGACAGAAGAACGAAGAGAAATGGGAGTTTTTGTCCTTATGAACAATTACAGTACGACGCCTATCTTTTGTAAAAGAGTAAAGATTAATTTAAATTGTCTAATTGAGGGAAACTAATACGTAACAGATGGGAAAGATCTTTATCAAGTTTGATATGGATGTGTTCGTAAAACGGCAGTGCAAAATATAATTTCAGCTTGGGAACAGTTGGGATAGGGGGTGGGGGGTCAAAATTGGAGCATAAGAACCTATTAATATATTTATAAATAAGAGAGTGGGGAAAAAGGTTAGAACTGAAAAAGTTCACCAAAAATTCGAATTCGTGATGCATTAGGTTGAAGGTGGACGTTAGGTGGAAGGCTCTAAAAACAAGGTTTTTATGCTATTACATTTTAAAATGACAAAAGAATGTGGCTGAAGAAGTTTAGCCTAATCCAGTGAATAGGTTTTCTTCTTAAAGTTGGTAGTTGATAAATCTATAATTGCAGTTTTTTTATAAACATAGTCCAAAAAAGAAAGGGAATGATTTGTTTCGTCTTCATGCGTAAAGGTTATGTTAGGGTAGCTGGTCGATGTTTTATGTATTATAAAAAATTTTGCGCACATCTTTGCGTTTCATCTGTCGCCACATAAAGATAAGAAAAGGTGATCACATCCCAATTATTATCTTTTTTGTTCAAACATCGTGGGTTCTGAAATCGCAGGGGGACAATTTTATTTCATTGCCACTATTTGTTTCATATGTGAGTTGGTTTTTTTTTTTATATGTTATTATATGCGTTTATGCCATAAATTAGTTCTGCTTGTTTAAAGGTTCTGAGTCCCTCTATGGCTAGGTGAGTTCTGGTCTGTGTCTATATATGAGTTGTTTTACTTTCTAATATATAAGATGTATTCTTGTTGTCTTGTATGTTTGCTAATTTATGTTTTTTTATTAATGGTACTAAATCTTCTTTTTTGTCTTTGGTAAGCCTCATTTTGTTAATCTTGGATATAATCTGTAGTGATATATAATTTTATTTTTGACCATCCGTCACGAGTAGGATATTCTGATGGCATTCGCTCTAAATAAGCGATGATGGTAAGGTAAAGAGACTCGAATATCAAAGCTTGTCATGATGATAAAGATCTAGTAGATCACATATAATAAAAAAGAACCACGTCTTTACCAAAATGATAACGAATTTTTAATATGAAGAAATCTTATAATAGCTGAATGCGCGATTAAATTTGACAAGTAATAGTTAATTTTTTAGCTTATTTATTGTTGTGTGTATTGAGTGGTGTTTTTCTCTGAACTCCCATTTACTTTAATCCTTTTAAGCAAATTTTTTAATGTTGGGGGAGTCGTGTAATAGGATGCCCAGGGGATGAACCTGAGCATAAATATGGTCATTTTAATATAGTCGACTTTACTAATCTTTTCATCCGCCTTCTCAGAAGCTTCCTCAGAAAGCAGTTAACTTTTATCCAAGGAGAGGGCTAAATTAATGGGGCATATATCATTTATAATGGTTGTATATTTTGTGGTATCCCCTAGGTATTTTGCTGTCTCCCTTAATGACTTATAATCATTTTTAGTTTATAACTATTCCCTTTGTTCCCTTATCGTTGGTCTGCAAAATGATAACTGGAAAGTGGATTTTTCTCTGTTTAAGGGTTTCCTTTTAAATAGCAAAAATCGGATTTGAAATTAAAAAAGAGAAAAATTTTTTTGGCAGGAGTTAAAATTTTTAGAATGTTTATGTGCGATTGGTTCATTGACCATTTTGAGGGTTAAGCATCTTTTAAATCAGATAATTAAAAGGTTCATAAACCTTGCAGGGAACTAAAGCTCACCGCTCTCTTAAAAGCTCAAATAAATATTTAACAAAATTAAATATTCATTAAAAAATTTAAATTTAAGTACTTTTTTTTAGTCCTTGGGGAAAATCCAAATAACCTTTTTTCATCAGATGACAGTAACTAACTGTTGAACAGGTTAATATAAACTTGAAGGAAGCTGTTGTTTTAGGGCATAAATTAAGTGACTTAAGTTTAGCCCTGTGAGTAGACTTACAAAGTTTTCGTGATGGCGCTTTTGAGACAACAATGATAGATGACGATGAGTTATGTTAGTAGAGCAGAATGAGGGAATATACACTACCAAAAATACAGAGGTAGTTCGCTTGAGGGATATATTATCATAAATCAATTTGGATAAATTGAAGATCGTGATATTGTTTTACATTTTCTTAAGTTTATAAGTAGAGAGTGTTCGGCGTTGTTGTAGTGATTTAAGAGGCTGAGGAACCCTCGTGATATGGGGTGTGGATACTGATGTTATATTATGTATGTTTCTTGCTTTGTGAAAAGTGTTTGAAATCTAAACAGGTTAAAATTTTGGCACTTCACCACTGGTTATAGATCTAATCCTGAGGAATTCGAGGTCAAGCTTGCGTTTCTTCTCTTTAAAGTGTAGATTTTCCAGTTGTCTGAGAGTTCCCTACAGTGGCTTGGCCATATCTTTGTCGTAGGTTGAGAGTCAACCAGTTTCTATAATAGCAGGGTATCGTTAGAATTGGGAGAATAAAAAGCCAGCACGAAAGGCTCCAGCAACAGCGGCATGAAATAACTTTAATGACAAAATTACAACGTTCGGAATGTTAAATTCAGTTTCCTGCATCATAATACTACTATAATCATATATTGATGATATAGGAAACAACACCAAAATATATATAAATACTAATAAACAAAAACCGCCACCATATCATTCTAAACATAAATTAAACATTTTCATTTATCAATTAACATAGTCCTTTATTGTGAGAATTGCAATTAAATCAAAATAGGGATGAGGCAATGAGCAAAAACAGGCAAAATCCTCAGGATCAAGCACAGAACAGAAAGTAATTGATCATCGTAAAATAGAAAGAGGGTAAAAGATTTTATTTTATTAAGGGAAATGGTCATTAGAAAGATGTTGAAATGGACAAAGTCAGGAAATGAATAATGAAGCCTGTACAAACTACTATATTGTTACCTTGTTGCATTTTTCTCTACTACTTTAACAATTTCATTTACATCCAAAAACAGTGATGCCTAGCTTATTAATTTTAACTATCGGGTAATATTTTACCCATCGCTTTTTCCGATTTTTGAATCTATTCTATCTTTAGCTATTGCGAATACTAATCATAGCACCTGCAGCTTATGAGAAAGGAACCGGGACGTGGGTCACGTGGCATTCTCTCCAGCTCTCGTAACCCTTTCTTGCAAACAGTGTGATTAGTTATAAATATTTTTAGTTATTGAAAATGGTGTGTTTGAAAGCCAGTATTTTCCATTCATTATTTTCTCCATTATACTAATCTGGTTTATTGTTTTTTTTAAACAAGGTTTTTATTTATCTCTAAACTCGTCTTCTCTAATGTGCTTGAAATTTTATTTTTTGCATTCTTTGCCTTTCTGCCTTAAGGAGATTAGTTTTAACTATCTGACGAAACACATACTTCTGCTCGGGCAATGATCAATTAATCTCTATTATTACAAGGGGAGTGGATCTTTCCGCATCGTGTACGTATTAGTTTGCGGCACTCAAATTTCCAGACCATCAACAAATTAATCTTTAACCTCTTTCATTAACCAAAATACGCGTCGTACCTCTGTAATCATGAGTGCAGTACTTTGATGTCTCTTGGTCTTCTGTCATTATACAAATTTATTTATGTAATGCCAAGACTGAGATGACGCACGCTTACGTAGTGTAGATTACCATCTGACGCCAATTAAATGTCAGATTATTTCATAACACCGAGGGTTTTAATCACACCCGACACTTAATTTCTTTGCTGACATCCCTCTGTTTATTCTGCTATATACGTGACCAATGCTCACACCCATGATTACGACGCTTTATTATATTGACAACTTCTCGTTAATACTGGTCACAAAACCAGCTTTTACCACCAACCTCAACATTTTTGAATGCCACTATAAGAAGACTCTGAAATATCTTCTGCTTTATGAATAGTTTGATGAGTGGTCTTTTTTTTAAGTCTTGCTAGTACTGCTTTTTGATTTTTGATATTTGTTCTATCAATGGGAGTGCTTACCTGTATTGTTAATTATAAATAAGGTGGTCACATATATATTTTTTGTGTGTTTTGTTTTCGGTGTAGCTCCCTTTGCTGCTATAATTTATTTTGGTATATATATATAATTCAAGAACTTTATAACAGCATTTGCTTTATCATCTTTAAATTTAAATGAGTTTTTTCCTCCATTTAATAAATAGATATCTTTTACCGCATTTTATTTTACGTTGATCAATAACATTTATTTCTAGTGTGTGATACACCTTCTGAGGATTATTTGGTGTTTTGTCATGAGCGAAAAGCAACTGATGCCAATTTAATAATGATCATGTTAATGATATATGAATTTGTTTAATTTTTCTTAACTATTAGTTTAAATTTTATTTTTATTTTTATATATTTTGTGTTTGTTTATATTGTCATAATATATTCATTTGTAGGGCCTGATGATTTGGGTAACTGAGTTGTTATTCCGAAAACACTTGTTTGTAATTTTATTGTTCATTAAAGTGAGGCATGTTGTGTCTGGAGCTCTTCGTGCTGCTTTTTTATTACCTCAATTTAATCGTAAACTTCTTGCTTTGAAGTTACGAACAAAGATATGGCCAACCCACTTGTAGGAAACTCTCAGACAATCTTGGAAAAATCTACACTTTTAAAAGAAAGAAACGCCAAGCTTGACCTCGAATTTCACTCAGGACTATGTAAGGCCTTATATATATATCATCTCCAAATTATTAGATTCTATACTTTTCCCAAATGACGCTTTATATAATAGTTACCTATGACGCGAGGTGTTTCAGTTTAAATTTACAACTTATAAAAAAAAAATAAAATACCTACATAACCTTTTTCGCATGAATAACGAAACAAATTAACTTCCCTTCTCTTTTTTGTTGAAATGTTTAATTTAAAAAATACCTTGCAATAGTTTTCGAATCTACACTTAACAGAAAGAAAACCTTCACTGGATTAGGCCTTTTTCAGCCACATTCCAGTTTCATAACCACGTCATTCTTTGTTTCATTTAAATGTAATAGCATTAAAAATCTCATTTGTTTGTTTTGAGCCTTCCACTCTAACGTCCACCTACAACCTAATGCATCACGAATTCGAATAATTTTGAGATATGCGCATTACACTTCCTTCTCTCCATATCTCTTTTTTTATATAATTTCTATTTTTATTAAATTATATATATAGGTATCTTATGCTTTCTATCAGAGTTTTATAGACACGCTCCGAACCGCGGTGGTCGGCGGGCGAAACCCCGTTCCCACCACTTACGAAATTATTACTTTCGCCTCACCTATGTCGTTTTACTAACTTACATCTATCAAACTTTATAAATAAGAAATCTTTTCCATCTGTTTACGTATTAAGTATTTCTCTCAATTAGTACACTTAAATTAATCTTTAACCTCTTCTACAATAAATAGGAGGAGGTAGCGTCGCACTTGTAATCAATTAAGAGACAACTCCAAATTATCCTTCTTCGTTCTTCTGTCATTTCCAAATTTTTATAGTATCGACTGTGATCGCCGCTCTACGTAGGAACGTACCCTACCGCCCAACTTCAACATGTCAGAATCAAGTGACACCGAGGTTTTTCCCACCCGCACCTATTCTTTGCTGAATTCCCCTTCTTATTCCGCTATACGTGACCCATGCTCACACCCATGATCCACACGACTTTATTTATATATTCAAACTTATCTCTATAACTGTCACAACCGATTCATCAACTTCAACTATTTTTTTGAATTCCCTATACATTGAGGAATTGGAAACTTCTCTCAATCAGTTTGTTAATACAGATTCTTTTATAACTCACCGCCATCACAACGTTTGTCTTTCGAAGGTTTTTTTAACGTCTCACTTTTTAGATGCTGGCTTTTTTTTCTGTTGTTTCGTAGCTGCTAAGGCTTGTGAGTTGATGGTTGGTGTGTGAGTAGGGTGGTGTGTACTCGTCAGAATTTAGTAGCGATTTTGACACATCTTAAATTTAAATGAGTCAGGTTGTCGCTTGTGGAAGTAAAATTAGATTGTTCTACCCGAGGTTTGGGTGGATTATTACAGTTGATAATACTTTTTTTTATATAGTTACATTGACTAGTTAGGTCACTGCAGATATGATTTTTTGTTTATTTTTCACATTACCTTAATTTATTTAAGAATTTAATAATGACATGTAATGATAATAAATTGAACACCAAATGAATATGTTAATTTCTAACTAATAGTTAATTTTTATTATTTAATTTTTATATTTATATTTATTGTTTAGTTTTTCTATGTTCGAGGTGAAGTAGGTATTTTTAATTCTATTTTGTTATTGCCTTTGTATATTTTGTAGTGTGGATTTACTGATTAATTTTATTCGTAACGTTTGTAATTTTTTGTCTCAATAATTAGTTTTTTTCCTATATGTTATCCATCTTACTGTCTGGAGCCTTTCGTGTCTGCTTTTTTATCTCTAATTTTATAGTGTACCTTCTGCTTTATTAGAACTGTGATTGACTCTTATATCACGATCTAGATATGAGCTCATTAAATCCATCTGTATGGAACTTACTCAGGTCTAACTGGGGCAGATATATCTACACTTAAAAAGAAGAAACGCAAGATTGACCTCGAATTCCTCAGATTGATTTACCACATCAATAAATCACACTTTCCAAAATTTATACCTATAGTAATGGTACACGAAGACCTTTTTACCACAGCTCAAGACCATAATTAACCAATAAAATAAGGCCAAAAGGAAATTCAATAAATTGCTCCCTTTAAGAAAGTAAACATATCGATCTTCAATACCAAATTTGTTATGATAAACTAAGGAATACTCTGTCATTTATTGATTTTTTATTTGTTACTAACAAACTCACGTCACTCATTTCAAAGCGCATAGAACTTTGTAAGTCTACTCACAAGGCTAAACTTAAGTGACTAATTTATGTCCCTGACCAAACACGTTGTTTAGATTTTTTGAGGTATCTTTCATCTTAAAGTTACTGTAAATGCAGAACGACTTGCATATTATAGGCCTTACATGTCCTTTAATTTACCTCTTTTTAATTAATTTTGTAAATATTTTTTGGAGCTTTTGAGAGTCTACTTCATTCCCTCAAGAGTTATGAAACCTTTTAATAGCTGATTTTAAAAAATGTTACCCCTCAAGCAAAAAGTTACGATAGTTGCAATATTGATTTTTCTAAAAAATTTAACCCGTTGCAAATTTCTCTCTTTTTAATTTTCTAATCTCTGATTTTGTCTATTTTTAGAACCCTAAGCAGGACACTTCTAGTTATGCATATGCAGACCTCGATAAGGACATGGAAGTAGTTATTACTAAAATAAATTCAGTACTTACACTGAGAAACTAAACTTGTCCTATTATCGGATACCCACAAAAATTCATCGACCTTATATACTTAATAAATGTCCCCATTAATTTTATATTCCCTCTCCTTAGAAGATTAAAGTTAACCGCTTTCTGAGGAAGCTTCTGAAGGCGGTTTACCAGATTCGGCGTGGCTCCTTTTATTATATTATTGTTTATAAAATTTTAAAAATTATTTAACATATATTTTTATTATGTTATTTTTACCTTCAAGCAACATTTATACCAACAACAATTTTAACAGCTTCTACTGCCATTCAATACTGATGAATAGGGATATCAACAAAAATGGGGTTTGTGATGGAATGTAGGGCTGTTTTTACTCTGATATTTTTTGAAGTTGCTTGAAGAATTTGTTACTCTTGATAATTGTTTGGATTCCACCTTTGTATTTTTAATTTTCTTCTTTGTAGAACCTTTAAGCCCCTTCAGAGTCAATAGCTGTTTATTTGTTTTCTTCAGTAGCTTCCTTGCGTTGCTTGAAGATTCTGTACTTTACTTTTTATTTTCTTTAACTGAAGAAAAGTCAGTATTTGTTGGCTCAGTAGCTTCTTTGCTTCTGTAATAGCTTTTATTTCCTTGCAGTATCTTCTTTCTTCTTTTAATTTCTTATTTTCCTCGCTTATTTTCTTTCTTTTTTCTTTTCTGTCTTTGCAAACTCGGTTGATTGATCCACCCATAAAAATGTTTTCTCCTACCGTAAAAAAGTAGGTTTTTACAACAGTTGCATTGGTGGATTCAAATTGAAAAATATAAATAAATGTCTATTATTAATATTATTTATTTTTTTATTGTATTTTTTTTAGGCACTCTACACTGTGGTTTGTAGACTTGTCATGAGGTAGAAATTATTTTTTAGACTTTTATAGATGTTGACGATTGTTAAGCTTATCAGTATACTGAGAATTTCATAGATACAAAAAATAATTATGTATCTAAGATTTTAGCTATTTCAGTTTATATTATATATATATTATCTATTATACTTATTATATATTATCTTATATTAATTATATATCTATATTATATTATATTATCTATATTATATAGTATATATATATTATATATTATATTCATTATATATATATAATATTTATATACTATATATTTATATATTATTATTATTTATAGCAATAGTAATAATATTGATATTATATTATTATATTTATATATATATTTATATTTATATATTATATATATATTATATATAATATATCTATAATATTATATGTATTATTATAGTAAGTATATTATATATTATATATATAATATATTATAAGTATAATATATATTATATTAATATATACTATATGATTATATATTATATATATTATATTTTTTATATATATAACTATTATTATAATATTATATTATATATATATATATATTATACTATTAATATATATTATAATAGTATATATTATATGTATATATATATATATACTCATATCTATATATATTATATATTATTATTTAAAATTTAAACAAAGAAGTGTAAGAAATAATTGCCTTGATATATATGCTATTTTTACAACAATAAAATGAGAGCAACCCTTGGCTTTCCAAAAGGCGGTGTAGAAAATTTTGAGACAGTATACTCACATTTCTTGATCATAATTTTTTTTTAAAAGTTTTTTTTTCTAGGAATTCTAATAAAACACTCGTTTTATTTAACAAAAATTATAAATTTAAACATTTTAGTTTTGTTCCTAATTTCACATTTCAGATCCACAAAAACCAAACATAATCCAACAAAAAATCCATATTTATATATTTCTAATCATTCTAATACCCTGGCATTTTCTTTTTGCGTATCTCTTTCACTTACATACTATCCAAATACTATTATTCTATACAGACAAAAACATCTTAGTAACAACTCGACAATACAAACATCACTCCAAAGAATTTCATACTACAATACGCAAAATAACAACTACAATAATCAGTGATTGATATATACTAATCATCATCAATTCAATAATAATACATAACTAACTCATGAAACATAATAATATATAATAATAATCAATAATAATCAATAATCAGAAATACATAATATCACCCATAATCAATCAATACAGAAACTATCATAATAAATAATACCACTTCAATTAATAATACAGCTATATTAATATTACTAATGAATCCAACTACCCATCGAATAATAATATAATATATAAATTAATTAATAATAATTAATATAAAATAATAAATAATAATAACAATATATTAATAATTAATATATAATAATAATAATAAAATAAAATAATAATACATACATATTAATATAAAAATGATTAATAATACATAATAATATAATGAATAATAATAATAATATAATAACTATATGAATAATAATATTAATTAATAATAATAATAAATAAATAATGAAAGAAAAAAAACAAGTCAACATCGAATTTAAAAATTAAAATTAAAGGAAATAAATAAATATAGAAACAAATAAATTCAAATATCCAATGTAATATTTTTGTGTTTATTATAGTATATTACATACATATCATATACATAATACATTCTGCCACTGGCCACGTATTGGAGGGGCCAACATCGCCTCTTAGATAAGCTCGCCACCGCTCTCGATGGGTCGGTTCACAGGTTTCGAGAAAAGAAAAGAGTATATAGCGGGAAGAACGGTACGCGGGCATCTGAGTGGAGGGCACTCCAGAAGGAGGTTGCTTCTGTCCTTGTGTCCTGGTGATATTCGATCTGCTAGGGGCAGATGGGGAGACGCTATTTATTCTCGTTGTTCAGTTTGAATTCCGAGTTCTTTAATATTGCATTAAAGATTTGGGTGGTTACCTGAATTCTGCTTCCGGCGAAGGTTAATTTCCGTCTCTTCTGGCCAGTGATTGCTTCTGTTGGGAGATTTTTGGGTATGGGTTGTTTAGTAGATTGTTATTGGGGCGTTTTGTAGATATGGTGTTAGTTAATTGTGTATGGATGTGGGTGAGCAAGACCTATTTTGGGGTGTGGGGTATATTGTTTTATGATGTCATTTATAAGATTGGTGGTGAGGGAGGGAGGGGATTTTTAGTCTATGTCGGGGGGGGGGGGGGTTGAGAAAGTTATTTGGTGGCATGAATGGGTTAGACTGCGTGTTTTCTAGGAAAAATTGTGTCCCTTACCATCTTTCAAGTGGTAATTGGAGGGAAAGTCATGTCTCGTCATGTAATGCTGGAGTGTTTTTTTTTAGTACATCCAGTGATTTATTCTAAGGGCAGTGTTTGGTAATTTGTAATTTGGTTTAATTGGATTGTTAGTACCAAGAAATGATGACCCATAGTTTATAGTTTTTCTACAAATTATATAGCAAATATTGATATAAGGTGTTGTGTTTTCTGTTGCTGAATGTTGTGTTGGGAGAGGGTTCGGAGGGGGTTTAATTTCCGTTGGGTTGAGGAAGTATTTGGTCGAGGTGGGGGGAGAAAGTCATAATGAGTGTCGTAAGTGAGTCCTAATATTTTGGGGTTTTGTTTTAGGGGAGGGGATTGTTGTTCAAGAAAACACTATTGGGTGGAATGTGGATTTGTGGCGGTCTGTGGTTAGGAGGGTGATGGAGGATTTGAGGGGGGAGGCTGTCATTCTATTGGTGAGTAACCAAATTTCGAATACTTGTAGGCGTTCTTCTTTTTTTACTATTAGAAAAGAAATTTGATTGTAATGGATTTAATTCTTGATTGTCGGTAGAGAGATTGTTTTTTTTTGTTTTTTTTTGGTGGATTGGTTTAGTTGTTAGTCGGTTGGTAGTAATAGTAGTAGTTGAGGCGACCTTCATGACAGTTCGTTTCCTTCGTTTTAATTTGGGTGTGAGTAGGGTATTTTTAATGGAGACTTTGGCGTATCGATTGTGAGGAAGTTTGAGAGCCATCTTTTTTGTCTATTTTGTTTCTAGGGGGAATTGAATAGATATTTTTTTGTATAAAGGATTTATGTTGGGACCAGTGTCAAGGCTTTGTTTTATTGTCGATGGCTGTTGAGTGATGGATCTGTGTGGATTGGGATTGGGTTGATAGCCAATATATAATTGTGTTTGGGGTGATCTTGTGGGAGGTGAGGCTGTTGTTTGTTTGAATGACTGCGTTAAATCTTCGTGTTGGAATTGCTGGGAAGGGTGATCGTGTTGGGGATAGTTGTTGTTTTAATATTAGGTTCTCGTCTCCAGCAGTTTTGCTTGATGGGTGGAGGGGAGAGAGATGGTGTAGAGGATAGGGGATTTTGAGGTCTTTTTTGTTTAAGTTTTGGGAGAATGAATGCTTTGTTTCGCAGATTGTGGGTATTATAATTGAGTTTTCAGGAGATTGATAAAAGATTCTGGTGATGAGTAGTAGTTGAGGCGACCTCTGCTTCGTTTCCTTGTTCGTTAGCTAGAAATTTTGAGTTCTTGGGACCTGTTTGCTTGGTTGAGTTTTTTAAGGTTTTTGATTGTCTCTCTGATATCATGTTGGTTGTAAAAAGGAGGTGGAGGGTTGTGATTGGGTGGAGATTTTTTGTAGTTGTTTTTTTGTTTTAACGCTATATTGGGGTAGTTTTGTTTATCGGGAGATATTAGTCAATATAGTGTTTTGTGCGAGGCCGTCTGCTTTGTTGTTGTTATATTATATAATATATTATATATATATATTAAATATATATATATATATATAATATAATATATATATATATATATATATAATATATATATATATTATTATTATATATATATATATTATATTATATTACATATAATTATATATATATATATATATATATATATATATGAGAGAGAGAGATAGGAGAGAATGAGAGAGAGAGAGAGAGAGAGAGAGAGAGAGAGAGTAGATGAGAGAAGAGAGAGAGAAGGAGAGAAGCCCTGAGTAATACATAGTTTACAGAGTTTGTCGCATATATTATATATAATTATATAGTATATATCTAATACTATATTATATAATATTATATATTATATATATATATATCATTATATTATTATATATTATATAATAAATTATTACTATAGTATTATATAAACGTTGGTTCAGTACCGTTAACTCATAGATCCCTATCACACGTTATTTATTGCAACTAATATTATATTATCTATATTATAATATATTTATATTATGTATATATATTATATAATATATCTATATTATTATGATATATATATTATTATATATCTATATATATATATATATAATTATATATAGTATATATTATAGTAGTATTATAATATTTGTATAATATATATATAATATACTATTATTATATATATATATATATATATATATAGTATATATTATTATAGATATATATATATATATATATTATTTATATAATTATATTATTATATATATATAATAGGGTGTATATCTATAATTATTAGTATTATTACTGTTACTCACTATTATCATTTATTATATTATTATATATATATATATATTATTATATTATACTATATATATATATATATATATGTATATATATAGTATATATATCGTATATATATATATAATTGCGCCGCGAAAAGTAATCCAATCATCCTTTGAAAATTTGCGATTTCTTTACATAAAATAAACTTTGTAAAATGGGTATTACCTTTGTATTAGTATTTTGTCATGTGTTCTTTGGATTTGATGACGCTTGTAGGACTTTTTTTGGCATTGATTCAATCGATCTTTTAGAAAAGTTCCACAGCTATGTCAGTTACTACCGACGTCAACATTCTGATTTGCATCTTCAAATTTATCAAACACGTTGTGTCGGTGAAGAGATCTGAACCATTTATTTTTAAGGATGGCCAAAATATTTTCCAATCGGATTAAGATCGGACTATTTCAGGTTCATCGAGCACATCAAAAAAAAAAAAAGTATTTCCTGTCCTGAAAAGCCATTTTGTTACCGATTTGGCTTTGTGACATGGTGCACTATCGTGCATGCATGTGTCTGTTTGTAGAATCTCTATTGCCATTTGAAGTTTATTCTTTAGCACTGCTAGATACTGTGAACCATTTATAGTTGTGTTCTTAGGAAGAAAATATAGGGTTCCACGCCCATAGTAATTGAAACAACCCCAAATCATCCCACTGCGAGGGTGTTTCATTGTCTTAATCGTGTGTTTAGGGTCCACCCTATTTGAGCCAATAGGCCTTCGAACCATTTTTGGGCAACTTCTAAAGGTTAAAAATGATGATTCATGGCTAAATAATACTTTCTTCCGGCCGTCAACAGTCAAATGGCTGGATATTTTTTGCAAAAACGAGAGATGTTTTTAAAGCATCTTTTCGCTAATGAATGGTTTCTTAGCTGCTTGGGGGGATGGTAATCAGAGTTCCTTTTGCAACCACTCCTGAATAGTTCGTTCAGACACATTAGATAACAAATTTATCATATTATATTTCACTTCTTTTGCCATTATTGTTGGGTTATTGTAAACTAAACGTTTCGTAGGTTTGTATGTTACCAAATTTGTTTTTCTCTGCTTGAAAATTCGTTTTTTAATGAACATGTTGAAGACATTTCTGGATTGGATCAAAGTCAGGTACTAAAGCAGAATTAATCAGTCATTTGTCTTTCTTATGAATTTGTTGTGGTTACTATTTATGTATAAATCATGGTTACTATTTATGCATAAAACATGACCATCACTAATTTTTTGGGACCCATTCCATATACTGTGAAATTTGCAAAAACTTTCTGAAAACTTTAGCAACATATAACAGGAACTGCAAAAAACAAGAATTGGGCAAACTTCAACACACAGCACATCAAACGACAGCTATGATGCCACTAATTTACTTAGCTCTTTTGAATAGTTCTCATGATGTGTAAATAATAAAAATTTGTAGTGGATGTTAAACTTAAAAGTTAAAACTATTTCTTTATGTTTGAAATTTATTCTTAATAATGTAGTATTTTCAATAGGTAATGGCGGATTAGTTTGCACTGTATTTATATATATATATATAGGTATATTAAATACTATATATATTAGTATATATTTATATTATATATATATATATACATCATATATATATATATTATATATACTATATATATATATATATCATATATATATATAGTATATATTATGTAATATCATATATATACATACATTATTTGTATATATATAGTATTATATTATATATATATATATTATATATAATATATATATATATATATATAATATATATATTAGTATATAATATATATATATATTATATTATATATA
>JABUQX010063242.1:0-27500 GCA_015478945.1 Trachelipus rathkii
TATCCATAACTTTACATGGTTGTCGGTAGAGTTGGATACTTCCACACGAAGTTTCGGATTGGGACAAAATATGATAGACTGTTAACCACACAGTATCGGAATGACAAACCCTCCAAACGCTAAACTACGCATGTCTCATAGTTATATTCAGGCTGAGGAGAAAAAGCCGAGGCCGATGGATGAACATGGCCTCGACAATCTATGGAAAGGAAATGCCTATCAGTGGTCTGGACACCGTACTTTTATTACAGAGGTTATATTATTTAATGCTTCTCTAGAAATTATATTACGCTCTGTACATAGAGTTCCTGTTATACTATAAAAATATGGGTCCCTATCCAGCGGTAACTGTAAAAGTCTCAGGTAGGGTTTGTAACTTCAAGTAAACGATTCAGATATAGCGAAAAGTGTATCTTGGATAATTTGATTCGTTGGTGAAACAGGGAGAAAGTGAACATATATACTCATACCTCAAGCTATCTATAGTCAATCAATACCTGGAGCTAAGAAGGAATTAACATCAGAGGGTGAGTTATATGGGGCCATTAATGTATAAGTATATATATTAGAGTTTTAGGTGGATCCCGATGGTGCATTTATCAGAGAGATTTTACAATAGCTCAAACCTTAAAATATAACACAGAGACAAAGTGTGTGGAAAAGAAAATTTTCTCGGTAAAGGCGTATTATAGGAAATAACTTATTTTCATCTGTCCGTTGTTGATATAACCATATATTAGATCGGACTAGCATGATATAAGGCTTTATAAAAGAATAAGTTGGACTAGAGCTGAGTAGTCCGTATATATTACAAAACGAGTGAACAATATGTAACAAAGATTTTCACCGATGAATCGCCAGAGCAACAAATTCCGGCGTTCCACACCAAGGCAGACGGTGATCTTACGGTTTCCAGTAAGAGGCAGTCTGTATTGGTAAACTCGGCCTCGGCCGTGAGGGAGTAGTAATCCTGTAAAGATAAATTATGATGTAAATTGCAGGATGCCTAGAAGACGACGTGAAAAAAATTGTGGCTGGGAAGGACTGGGATGCTATAATGTGAGCTTGATGAAGAAAAGACAATCCGTCTCTATCATCAATCGCCAGTTTTGCGTAGTATTGGTTGTATTATCGTTGCTAATAGCTAGGAAGACTCTGAAATAGATTGAGTTAAGACGGATTCGGTATATATGTATACACTTCCTCCTAGTAAGAAGGTGTATCACTGATCCACCTACAGAATACGATCGATATTGAGATATTAAAATCTATAGACACTAAATGAGATGTCGATCATACATGAAGAGTCCTCGTAGTGTAAAAACGTTCAAATATTAACGATCGGTAAGACATGTCAATTATAAACATCCACTAAAAAAGAAAATTAATCCTTCGGATCCTAGTTATTCCAATCGGCAATGGGGACGATATGCAATTTAGTGTGTTCAGCAACACAAAATAGCTAGACGAGGAAGGGTGAAGGTAAGAGAGTTTAAAATCACCTTTTAGGAGGAGAGAGAGTTGTTTTGCTTGTTAAGTAGCAAAATATCGAGCATTATCCTCGACCTTACTACGGTCGAAGTTGTTGGAAAGGTTGGAAGCTGGACACGCGGAGTGTGTTTGCACGCTCGACTATCGGTGGAGAAGAGACCAAGGAGGGTAAGTAAGTCGCATGTTAATATAGTAGAAAGAAAGGTGAAAGTATGTACGCACATAGGTCAGTTTGTAAATGAATAATTGTTAAGTTCATATAAAACTCAATGTGTTAGATATTAAAAATCTTGATAAATATTTATACAATAACAAGGAAATTGCTTTATGCTGTTATGTTCACGATATACATATATTTGTGTATATAGAAAAATTATTTCTAAAAAAAATGTTTATATGATTATTTAATTTGTATAATATTATTTTAGGTAATATTTCAAATTTGGACATACATTCATAGTCGTTTAAGATTATATTATTTCATGTCAAGTTTAAATTTTTTTTAATCTCTCACAAAATATAGTATAGATAGTTAATTTATGCGTGATTGTTCTTATGTCTGTTAATCACGTGTGAGATTTACTATAAGATAGAAATTGCCTCTGCACATATTTACTCAGTGCTAGTCTCTTGTAATACCCAAGCTCTTGGGACCAAGTGAGTTCTATTTTATAGATTAGACTAGATATAGGCTGAAAAATCGTTTTAGTAGAACAATGCCCGTGTTGATATATGAGAATAGTGAATTCATGCTTGGAAACAGATACATATAGCTCAGAATTTACGAGTCTTTTGGCTAGGATTGTTTTTTTGATTAAACGTTTTCCATAGTTTCCACCATTTTAGAGAGAAGGACATTATTGAATTTTTATATGTCAGTGACTGCGAATCAATGAAACTTGTTTAAATTGAAAAATCAAAATGAGCAATTGCATTAGTACATCGGAAATATAGAAAGTAAAAATATTCAAATTAGAACCTTGATTTTAACTGGTTATCAATTATTAAAAAATTAATACCTTCGTGTACACCTATTCAAATTATTCAAAGAAAACTTTAATAGATTTTTTAGTAATTTCTGCACAAAATTCAGCTGTCTTCTGTTCACTGCCACAATCAATCGCATTTAAAAGAAAAGATTGAGTGCCAGTGAATATAGATATGGCGACAATTGGCTCATTTTTTATCGAGGACCAGCCATCTTGAAGGAGAGTGATTGTTGAGTCAGATAAATTATGTTTTAGCTCTCGAGAGGATGGAGCTGTAATTAGAGTGTAGAAAGGATTGAGAAGAAGAGATTGAAATTTGGTGCTCAGAGAATGGCGGAACGCCTGAAATCACGGATAAAGATTGTCATAGTTTCTATTAGGATATAGGTTTGGATTTATTAACTTTCACTTTGGTTGCTAAAGAACGCACATCTCATTGCTCTGATGTTTCATTTACTCATACTAATGTATATCATAAACTGCCGAAGATGTAATGTTTTAATTAGGCTGAGTAAAAAAATTAAAGTTGGCTGAATTAGATAATATCCTACTCACATAATAACAACTTTTCTTTTTGCTCTTGGAAAGTCTTGTTTTTGTAGTGGCAAATGGGAATTAGTTGTGGCTGCATTCAACTACGTTTTTTGGGCGGAGGGGGGTTAAATGGGAAGATGTAGGACTTTTGATGACTTAGAAAAGTGAAGTTGGGGTGTTTTTATTACATGCGAGTGAGGAATTTGTACTCGTGCTTGAACGCTCGATAACCTCATTAATGAGTTGTTGGATGTAATTTAGTTGAACTGGTGATTTATATTAGATGTGAATAAATAACTTCGATGTGTATATCTGAATGAAGTGGAGTAGGAGATGAATCATATGTGCTTTTCAAATCCAAGCTGAGTCCTCGATTTTTAGTATTGAGAGTATAGGGGTAATATTATATTGTTCCTGTTGCCTTGATTCCTTGAGTACACTATTAAATTGATGCGCTCGTCGAGCTAATTGAATTTCTTTTTCACACTTGGGTAAAATGGAGAGATTATTTGGTACTCACTCTGATTGGATATATAGTATTGGTACTAGTGTTCACACCTATATTTCAGCTATCGAACCTTAGAACTATTTTTCATTTCTTAGTACTTCAGTCCACTGCCTGAACTTTGTTATTTGCGTCTGCGCACTTTCCTGGTAAACATTGACTTTTTTAAATGTATCATAATCTGATCTTATTTTCTTTTTAATTTTTTCAGATTATGAAAAATATATTTTGAGAGAGTGATATATCTATATATACTAATTGTTTTAACATACAATCTGGACTATATATATATATAAATTTATATAGAGATGAGATATAATATATATATTATAGTTATTATATTATTTTTTTTGTCTTTTTAGTCAATATTCAGAGGGAGTTTAGACCTATAGAATATAATTGAGAATTTGAGTTATATAATTATATATATATATATATATTTAATATATATATATAATATATTAATCATTATATAGTGTTTTATAATTATATATATATATATACAAGAATAAATCAATTTATATATTTTGTGTGGGTTTATACGATATATTTCGTTTCTATCGTCAATCAATCGGGTCAAATATTATTATTGCAATATAAGGTATTATTATTAATCGAGTGTTTGAATATGAATATATATATATACTAATTCTGCTCAATCAATTACTCAAAATTTAATATTAATAGTATAAGTAATATAATAATTATATATTTATGGTATGAGTGGTTATAATATATATATAATTATAAATAATATAATATATAATATATATATATATAAAATTATATATATATAATTTAATTATATATTATAATATATATATTAATATTATATAATAATATATATATATATATATATATATATATATTATATATATATATATATATAATATATTAATATATACTACTCATTTTATATATATATATTGCTTTATGTGTAATATTGTCATGATATTCTACCAGTGCCTAATGTTCGACTTTCTCTTATGACGTTAATCGTATCAATACTACTACATTACCTTACAGACAATAATTATCCTACAGGATACCGGTACCTTTCTTTACTATATAATTACATAACACTTTAACAGAACATTACCCCTTATCATCACCTCATATCCTATGTGTGTGTTGAGTAAAAATAAAGTTGCCTACACATCGTATGTCCTGCGTGTCGTTGTAAGGCGAAACTAGGGTGAAGGATGGTGGCAGTTAGGTTGGCTGCCACACTACCACTTATCTTTTGTCGGGAATACTAAGACATGCCTCGGAGAAGTATTTGACCGAAGTAATCGTCCCAAGGCTCGCCTATAATATATAGCGGGACCTTGATTCTATCTTTCGGCAAATATGTATGAATCGTAATGGGTACGTATGGAATGTCAGAGAATAAATGTTTAGAGTAGGGAAGAGGAGAAATAGGTCATTAATATAGGAATGTATTTAGAAAAAAAAATTTTATATATAATAATATTATATATATATTATAGATTTGCTCGCTTAGTGACTTGAAACTCAATAGATGAAATCGAAAATCGATTATGAATAATTGGAGTTGAGGTGTAGGTGTGAAATGTGTTTGTGATTGGGGTGTGGAATGTAAGGAAATTGAGGAGGTGTGGATAGAAGGATTTGGCAATTCTGAGAAGTGTGTAACTATGTGTAAAGGAGCTAATTGGTAGAATTTTGTGTTGATGTGACGTAAATTAAAGTAATTTCACTTAAATGTTAATAATTATAAGTTATTAGAAAAGGTCACAACTAAAAGTCATTTTATGTGTGGTTGTGACATATATGGTCCATCCTCCTGAGGGTAATGTTGAAGAGAGTGGCGATTTTCTGGGATAATCTGAATGATAATGATGTTTTATTGGATGGGATGAGTAGGAGATTCAGATATATTCATTTGTACCTATCAATATTAATAATTCCTCATTTTAAGGTAACTTTTTTCTCTACACTGTTACTATATATATAACCACCTACTACTACAGGGCAGTAGCCCTTTCATAATGGGTAGGGTAGTAGTAAGATACTCAAAGTTCATTCACCTTCTAAGCGCCAAATTACGCATATGACAGAGTGACGATCAGGTTTTTATTAAAAGTGAGGAGATTAACATTTCAGCAGGAAATAACATGAAGAATGAAAGAATTCCACAGAACTAAGAGGTGGTGGTGAATTATATGTAGGAATCAAACTCCTTTCTCTAGAACACAACTAACAATATTTCAAACAAAAAACTCGTTGCTCAGCTTACAGCACTCCTTTATGTAGCTTACGTAAGGGTAGTTAGTAAAGGTGGTTGGTATATATCAGCGAAATTAGATAAATATAGGTTTACCCGATCGAGCACCTGCCGCTGGGTATACTATTAAGGTATAGTAAGATAAAGCACCAAAATCGTGCCTCAAAGATAGAGGGTCAAAGTGTAACTGGAAAGAACAGAACTGTTTATAAGCCTTTTTGGCCATTGATCGCCCCTATGTCCCAATGCCGGGCTGAAACCAGATACTACTACCCCCCCCCTTACTATTCAAGATTGAAGAGCAGTATAATATTTATATTACCATACTAATGGGTGGATTGAGACCTATTACTTGGTCATATAGATATGGAGCATCTCACCTGATGAATAGTAATAGTAGAAAAATAAGTCTTATGCTAAGTATCTAAACGAACTTCCAGTTTACTTTGAGGCCATCCCTAGCAACCATTGTGACGTGAGGTTTCCAAGACATTTTTTTGTTTAATGTTAAGGCCAGGAATGTTTATATTGTCAGCAGGAGAAACGAGAGAACGTCGAAAGAGCTAGGAAAGTTAGAAGGTGTTTTTGGAGAAGGAGATTTGTAAAATGGGTTTTTAAAGAATTTTATATTTCACAGGTTTGAGACGACCCCATCCGGAAATTCTATCCAGATCAGCGAGAATCAGGGTCGGAAAGATTAAGACTAGAGGCATTTCTAGAAGAAAAAGAGGGAGCAGAATTGATATGAGTTGAGAAAGAAGGGTCGAGTCATCGGCCATATGAGACGATAGATTAGAGGTGGCAGGTGAGAGATCATTAAATGAAAATGGGATAAGACAGAACCTGAGGACCACCAGCTATTGACAGAAAAAGAAGAGTCGCCCCATCAACAACAGTCCTATATTAAGCGATTTGAAAGAAAGCTAGACATAAGTTAAGCAAAGAGAAGGAGGAACCCAAAGGAGGGGAGCTTGAAGAGCAGTGACACGTGTCATACTCGGCCAATGCTTTGGGTATGTCAAGTTTCACCACGCAAGTCTCCCCGCGTAAGTTTCCTAAGAGCGAAAAAACCATAAATTCGGTTAGATAGTTAAGTATATCGCCAGTAGACCTCGAGCGCCGAAACCCTTACTAGCGATCGGAATGAGTTTCCAGATGATCTAGAAGTGAGAGAGAAGGGTTTCAGAGATCTTAGATAGAATCACAAGTAAGAGCTATAGGGCGATCAGTTTTAGAAGGATCAGAGCGGCTTCCTTTTTTCGGAATAGATTGGCATATGAGCGCTTCCAACAGTGAGGGAAAGTTTGCTAGTATTGAGACATAGAGAATATAGTTGAACGAGGGGCGGGGATAGCAAGGAAGCACACTTCCTCAAAACTCGGGGAGGAATGCCATGCGGGCCACCCGCCTTCCTAACGTTCATAGATTTCAGGGGCCCATGCACCCGATCAATGTAATCAAGGCAAAGGCATAGGAACCTGAAGAGGAGAAGTTGTAGGAAAGAGGAATGCTAGAATCGTCCAAGGTTTGAGTTTAGAGGAAATAGGAGGCCGAAGAGATTGGCCATTTTAGCTGTATAATTAGCAACAGAATCATCAGATAGAATAAGAGGAGGAAAGACAGATTTACAGAAGTTGTTAGAGATGTTTTTTGGCAAGAGGCCAGAAAGATTTGTCAGCAGGAGAACCAAGGAGGTTAGCGCACTTTCGTTTGATGAAAGTCCGCTTTGCTCGTCGAAGAGTATCCCTGCAATGATTTCTAGCTGAATGAAAATTAGCGAGAGTGATAGGAGAACGAGATTTTTTCCACCCCCGATACGCACTGTGTCTCTAGCCTGAATGGCCAGAGAACAAGCAGGATCGAACCATGGATTATGAGGAGAGAAAGATTTAGTTGAAGAAGGAATGAGCCTGCTCATCCCATCAACGATTACATCTCCCTCCTCATCTTTTAAATCTTTATACATCTATCATTATTTCTTACTGAGGTAGCCAATTTGCTATCATCTGCAAACTTGGAAACCTTACATTTAAGTCCCTGGTCTAAATATTTTATACATATATGAATATATGAGGAGCAGCCGCTTGACCTAAGAAATCGTTACCGACCACAAACATGTCTCCGCATTTCCATTAATAAATACTTTTCATTTTTATTAACTATTATTATATTAATTATTATTATTATTATTATTATTATTAATTATTATTATTATTATTATTATTATTATTATTATTATTATTATTATTATTATTATTATTATTATTATTATTATTATTATTATTATTATTATTATTATTATTATTATTATTATTATTATTATTATTATTATTATTATTATTATTATTATGACCTTTGCCTAGCAAAAATTACAGACCAATAGCTATCACAACAACACGATATAGTAAAATATATTTAGTTGTAATGACATTTTAATCTGAAGAAATTATATAATATATATATAAGTATAAATATATCTAGTATTAATTTTATATACTCAAACATATTAATCTTAATGATTCCACATTTGGATTTAGAAAAGTAGCACGTTCAATACTGCATGATATGTCCTATATACTTACATTTATTGACTTAATCACTGAAAATAACTGTATAGAAATATAGTAAAAATATAAAGACTCCTCACTCCACTGCTATTATAATTATTTATGATTTTCAGCTAAAAGCTTTTGACATGATGTATACATGATAATATCTCTAACTAATATAATAATTGAAACAAAATGTGGAATTGAATAAGGTGACAAACTTTTAACAATATGGTATTATAAAAGTCATACTTAATAAGGAGAAGATCTCAATCGTGAATATACTAAATGAAACTAAATTCACCATTTATCACTTGGATTGGATAACGAGATTCCTGTACGTTATACAGGTAATCTAAATTTATTTTTCCCCCGTTTTTAAACGGTCATTTCTGAGAGCTTACCTAAACCTCGTTTGCTGTTCAACTCTCCATGACGCTTTTTCAGTTCTCTTTTAATGCTGACTGAAATACCTTATAATCTATTTTAATAAATGACAAGAGATGCGAGTCTCTAACTCGTAAAGCAACAGACACATTTAACATAAATATTGTAAATGGTATAGATGCTCATAATAAGTACTATATCTATTAAATTTAAATAAAACATTATAAATATAATTTTATTTAGGCAACAAACCAATTAAACGATTTAAATATTAATAATTAACAATGTGAACTGAATAGGGCTCAAATGCTATAAATACTTAGGATTTTCTAAACATATCGATAAATAAACTTGACATTTATTAGACTATAATTTAATACAATCCTAGTTATTATACTGAACTGTCGAGATACAATTGATTAAAATATATTGACATAATAAGTATGAAAGTAATTTTCTGGCTCAAATGATGTTACATGACGTTATTAAAGAAATTTACTTCCTTTATAAACAAACTACTTACATTGCTAGTCTTCCTAATCTAACAGAGATAACCACAAGTATAACATATTCAGGAATTACCCAACCCTGTATAATTGTAACACTATCACAGAAGTAGATTTTATTAGTCCTCATTTTGCATATACAAGAGACTTGGTATTACAGTCACATACACAACCATTATGTTATCAATATCAAAAAAGCCTAAAGATTATTTGCTATGTTTATAAAAGACTTGCTAAATTATATCACCCTGAAAGAGATAAATATAATATAAAATATTCGTCTAAAATTTTAATATTAGTGATTTCTTGCTTAGTCTAAATATTTAATTTTTATATTTCAAGTTAACGAGATCAAGCTAATAAAAATAACTAAATACAAATAAATTAAGAAATATTAAACTTAACTTATACAAGTAAACCTCTACCTTCTTGTTAAGACTAAAAAAAGCACTCTAAGCGTCACTATAGATAAGATAAACTTTTTCATAAATTGATAATGGACCTAACTGTTATCTAATTCACACCAATCAGTTAACAAAAATTTTTATTATTTAGACAAAAAATATATCACTAAAATAATATATTTAAATAAATTGACTAATCACAGAGGATTGAACCTACGTAAATTTAGATAGTAAAACTATATTATTCAATATGACTTTCATTATTTTATTACTATTTATTATATATATTTGTATTATTTAAATTATTATTCAAATGATTTCATTATATTGTTGCTTATATTTATATACTATTATTAATTATTATTATTATTTATATTATTATTATTATTATTTTTTAATCATATATATAATTATATATTAGAGTTTATATAACTTTATATATATAGATGCTCACAACTTACTTACTAATAACTATATATTTATTTCAATAATATTTTGTATTGTAATATTAACCATTATTAATAATTAGAATTATATTATTATGTTAGTTATTATTATTAATTATATTAATTATTTATATATTATATATATTATTATTATTTTATTATTAATTTTTTATCTATTGATTTTGGAAATACCATTAGTAATAAGTTAATATTATTATTATTATTATTATATTATTAAGTATTCATTTTTTTTATTTACGCATGTGAATTTTTTAATATAATATATTATTATTTAAATAATTTCTTACATTATTAATAATAACCATTTTTAAACTTAATACTAGATAACTATTCAATCTTGCGTCTTCTAAAAGGAATTGATACATTGTGTTGCATATTTATGTAGACCCTAATTTATCTATGATACTTAAATATGAAATAGTATATTCTGAGTTACTATAATTGTGAATATGTTGGGTGATTATTATATATAAATAATTATTAAATAATTGTAATAATATATAACTACGTAAATTTTATTCTATTAATATGAATAAACATTTTTTTTAATTTGATATTTGATTACTTGAATTGATTTGAATTATTATTTATATATTATTATTATTTATAATTTACATTTATAATTATTAATTAATTATATAATTATATTATTTATATATATTATATAATTTATGTCTATTTATTGTTATTTCAGTAAGACCTTAAATAAACATTAAATCTTGATCTAGCTAAATAATTTCGGGGGGGTTTGATACCCCACTGACCTACCCACTGTATCTACAGCTCTTGTAAATTATTATATATAATTTAATATTATAATATATATAATATATATATATATTATACATATAAATATTTAAAAATATGAATTATATATCATAATACTAAAATTTACTCTATAATTACATACTAATCTAGAAATAATTAAATTAATAATATAAAATTTATAATACCTCTATAAATTTATTTAATGTGGATATATTATTGATTTCTAAAGACTTATCAATGGAACTATAATTTATTTGTGTTAATTATTATTTAGTAATTAATAGCAAATAGACTGAATTATTCCTCACTAGCCTATATTCATTTCTCAATTAATAATTACAAGATTGTATACATTTTGTAATCAGTATGATAACACGTACTATTTTTATACAATTAGTTTGGTGTACAATAAAATAAGTGATCTTTTTATATTATTGTGTTCCGAGGTTTTTTACGACATATATTATACGGACTATCTTTGTAATATAAATATAATAATATTATAAACACTCGTGGGTGTTTAAGGCAGGCATTTCATTTAGGGGGGGCATAGGTTGAGGGATTACAGTACAGTTAAAGGATATAAGATGTTACGGAGTATAATTTACTATTCAACAGTAATAACTAATCACTTCACTAACCTTCACAATAAATCACTCTATAGTTAATCTTCGTGGTGCAAATTGCTTAATTGCCCTTAATATAATTACCTTTTTATAAATTTACATTGTATATAATTATTTATTAATTATGCATACCTTAATCATTAAATACCAAGTGATATTTTTAATTGAAGGAACAAATTAAATATTGGAATAATATATATTTACCAATAAAGTAAAATAAAATAATTTTCAGAATATCTAGATATTTTAATATCATTTATTATAATCTTTTTGGAGTTTAAAATGATATCAACCATATAATTTAATTTATATTGTTACTCAATAATTGTGCAAGCTTTAATTTATAATAAGGTAACTACTTGCGGGAGGTAAGATAACATTATTTTTAACTTCCTAGAGAAAAGATTACAAGAAGAAGTATATACTGATACACTGAATGAAAGCTCTATGACTTGATATATATTAAATCGTTTTAGTATCGACACTACAACTGAGTATAGTATCATTCAAGTCAATTACAAATATAGAAAAATATACTCACTACATCGTTTAAACTTATTAAAAAGATGTATGTTTGTGTCAATTCGGTATTACTAGGATTGCCAAGCGTGTGCAAATGATATATAATTAACTTTTCTATAATCGTGTACATAAATGATAGTATGCCTCATTTTTTCAGCTTATTTACCCTTATAATTTAAAGCACACTTAAAAAACGTAAGTCTGGCAAGCAGTCTCAGGTTCAGTATTATTTATTTGACAAAGAAAGTTCGGCGGGGGCAAGTGCGTCCCTTACCCTGAATCCTTAAAACTACGATGTATATACATTAATAATTAATTATATAATAATAATAATAAATAATAAAATAATATATTAATAATAATAATAATAATAATATAATAAAATAATAATATAAAATAATTAATAATTATATATATATAAATAATAATATATATTAAATATAGATATAATTAACTTAATAATAATAATTTAAATAAAATTTATATATTTATTAATTTAATTATATATATTTATTATATATAATTATATATAATTCATTATTAATTATATATTAATTATTAATATATTAATTATTATTATTATTATTATTATATTTATATATTATTAATTATTATTATATTAATTTATATTATTATTTAATTAATATCAATTATGTTAGTTAATAAATTATTATTAGGGTGGGATAAAGTACGCTAAATATTGCAAATTTGACAACCGGTATAGTTTGCAATTAGTTTCTAATTATAGCTAAACATTTTTGCTCAACTATTCCGGTTTTTCAAGCTTGAATATGTGTCTTAAAGAGTTAACGGTTTTTATAGGTCGGATTTGAAATCTCATTGATTATTTTTAATGGTCTGAATGAATAACTGTAGTTGCCAGTAGGTTTATGAGTATGAATATCTCATTGGGAATTATTTACTCCATTACTCTACTCTAAATATGAGGTGATCTGGTACGCCCCCAAATATACGGGTTATATGTTTTTGGTACTCCGCCTTAGATCCAGAGATTTTATCTATATATATAGATCTATAACATTATTTTTCTCATGACTATAACTGCGTCATCATTGCCTGTGACTGTTCCATGAATGTGACATTACTTTTTTTAAAATCATTATAATTATATTATTATTTATTATTGATGATTATATATAAACTCGTTCTAATTCTCTAGATGTCTATTGAATTGATAATTGAAGATAATGATATCTAGTGAAAATAAATATTTTATTAACAAAATTTTCTATTCTCGATAAGTCGTTGTAGCTATGAGTTATGAGTGGAACAGCTTAGTGTAATTCAGAGTGTGTATATATTGTAGAGTTAGTCTGGAAATCAACTGGAATCCTGGGATTCCTATAGGTATCTTAGACCGTCTTGTGGAACGTAGTGAATATATGTTCATATTTAACTTGAAAGGAATGAAACATTGAAAACTGGAATCCAATTGAATGTTTTATCACATCCTAACACTAAATATGCAAAATAAAAAAAAACTATTAAATATATAAATAAGATTATGATCATCAATGATGTCATAACTAGGATACAATATATTAATATATAACTTAAGACTTTGTCGTAATTGTGAGATAAATAAACTACCCTCATGCCATAATTGCTGTATCATCAGAGCATTTCTGGGTCTCATTTACTATTTATATTTTCATTGGTTACCATGGCTGTGTAGCCGCAGACTCCGCTGCCTGGAATCGAGGTTCCGGACGAGTGCAACTCCCCTTCGGAGAAGGGGTGCTGGTTCCTTCCAGATAGAAGGATCTTAGAAGGTTGAAATGCACACGGAGTGCGTAAGAGAAGAAGGAGAAAGGAGGAAGAAGGAGGAATTGAGGCAGGAAGAAGAAGAAACGCAAATGCAGACGGAGGTGGCATCAAGACGTTATAAAATGGAAGGGAGGCCGTAGGAATGAGCGATTAAGTTGAGGTAGATGAGAGAAGTGTAGGTGAAGTACGATGAAAGAATGGTGGTGATATTTGGAACCTCCGGGGAGGGTCCCCATCTGAATTATTTAATAAGTATATAAGAAATTGGCACTATGGTAACACGGAAGTGCATAAGAGAAGACGGAGGAAGGAGGAAGAATGGTGTTGGGACCCTTCGGAGGAGGGTCCCTAAACTGAAATACACAACAAGAAGAAGTTTAAATGCACCGAGTGCATAAGAGAAAATGGAGGAGCGTAGGTATTATTATAAAATGGTGTTCATAGGTGAACACCTTGGGTGATGGAGGAGCTCCCTAACTGAATAAAAGAAGTTTAAAATGACCAACGGAGTTCGAGTTAAGTAGAAATGGAGGAAGGAGGAAGGAGGAAAGGATGGATAGTAAAGTGTAGACGTTGAGAAGTGGAAGACAAGAATGTGGGTCAACGAGCAACCGGTGCTAAAGCCGGTGCTTAACGGAGGCCGTGCTGACGGATGCTCTGTAGATATACAGATAAAGCATTACAGTTATTGAGGCGCCTCAGTCACTGACATTTCTCTTTTCAAAATCATCGTTTTTTACTCATGGCTTTCATTTTATAATCGTCAACTAAATTATATTTTTTGCTATTTTTATTTTATAAGTTTATGTAAAACTTGTACATATCTGTTATATATATTTTGGTTATTTCATTTCAATTTAAATTTTCTCTTTAAAATTAATGGCTTTTTTATTTTTTTGTTGTGTCATATATAAATATTTTTTTGTTTAATCTATTCTCACAAATGAATTAAAAACGTAAAATTGCTAATTTTTACATACCTTTATATACTATCAAAGCTAAATCAGTAAATTCAGTATGAAAGCTAGTAACTCCGTACACATCACACTAGAATGCTCCATATTATCTCATGATCATTAACCCATAGAATGCATACATTTGATCAACCTTTTTGTATCTATCAATTGATTTAAATAATGTACATATATTATTGTATAACATAACAACTAACTTTTATTTATTAATTATTCGTTATTCTGTTTTCTTTAAACTTTATGTAGATTTTTTTACTATTACATATATAACATGGTAGTAATTTAATTTTGAATTTTGTTATATTTTTTCTATCTCAAATTCAATACAAAAATATGTTTATTTAATATTTTAGTTTCTTTAATGCTTCATACCAAACTTTTTGTTATTTTTATATACTTAATTAAATTTTATTATTCTTTATTTTATAGATTATATTATACTTAAAAAATATTTTTGCATTTTTTATAATACTCTCAATAAATTATTAATTCATTTAAATAATTAATATCTAATGATAAATTCTTAATCTATTTCATCATTAATTGAGGGGTTATCACTTCCTACTCTACTATTTCGTGATTCTAAATTTAGAATACTATAGTATTACTTAATTTTGATCTAATTATTTTTGATTGTATGAGTCATTATTATTGTATTAAACTTTACAACATGTCATAAATTATAAATTTTGGTTTAAATTTTTATTTTTAGTTTTGTTTATTTCTTCAAAAATAAAACAAAACATAAAGTTTATAATATATAATTTATTATAATTTTTGGATTTTTATTATAAATTTAACTCTACACAATTTAAATTAATATTATTTATTATTTATTTATTATTGTTTTATATTTTATGTCTTTATATAAATTTATTGTTTTATTATTTAAAATATATTTTTATTTACTCTTATTATTTATATTGTTTTATATATACTTAAAATATTTATGCATGTATGCTTTGTTGTTGTATATGTTACGGTTTGTTGTTGTATTGTTGTTATTTGTATGGATTTGTCTTGTTGTTGTTGTTGTATTTGTTTTGATATTATAATTATATTTAACGTTCAAAGGTAACCTATACACACTTTTTCAAACATATCTCTAAAATATCGAAAGTTAATTTTACATTAACATTGTAAATTAAAACTAAACAAAAAATAATAAATCTTATACTTTTCTCTCCCACACCTACCTAACCTAACAACCACACAGCATTCATTAACAAGGTAACTAAAATTAATATGGAGTAGTTGTATAAACTTCGTCTATCAGCAGAGAGTATCGAGTTCTATTGTCAATCTGCGCAAATCTTAGTACTATACAATCAATGGATTACATGCTCAAAATTTATTCATATAGATCTTTTTTTTTTTGATGTTTTAGTTATTACTTATTATATATATTTGGTATTATTTTGTTTATCTGAGTTATATATATTGTAATGGTATTATATATTATTACTTATCTATATATTTGGGTATTATTTTTTATTAATTATTGTTATATTTTTCTACCATAGAACTTCATAGAAAAACCAATATCAAGAAAGCATCGCTGAAATACGACTCTGCTCGCAGTATCAAAAAGGCAATCATCAAAATCATTGCCGAGATGACGTAAGGGTTTTCGATATATATAAATTAATTAGACTTCTACTATTAACTCAATCCGAACCCTAAAAAACATTCTACGTAATTACATTGTTACGTACTTTCAAGGCTAAAATACATATCAGAGATCTATTGTATTTATCATTTGTTATTGAATAATACCCATCTATACAGGGAACATAGCCAATTGAAATTCGGTAAATGACTCATTAATCTTACATATCTTTTGAACACATTGAGAAGGGTATAAATTAGATATTTTTATTTATATTGTTATCAGTATTACCAATACACGATGGATTTTGTAGATAAATATTTAGAGATTTATTACTTATTCTCCGCAATATCTTTGACACACGAAGTAAGGGCAACGAAGATTCTTTAATTCTTTTTCATCAAATATTCTTTTGACACACAATGTAAGAAGGGTAACGAGATTTTAATTACTTAATGTATCCCTATAACTTTTGTACACAATGAGATAAGGTAAATAGATTTATTAATTTCGTTATCCCTACTTTTATGTCTCCATTAAGTTTAGTTTAATTAGCAGCAATTCATTCAGTAAGTTATTTTATATTTTATTATTTATTATTATTATTATTATATATTATTAATTTAATATAATTATTATTATTATTTTTATTATTATATAATCAACTATATATGTATATGACCATAACAAAGCATGCAACTATATCATTAAACTGACTGATACTACACACACATAATTAACCCTCACTCAACACTACTGATGACATAATAATATTTATAAGACATCACTTTAACTTGAAACACGAGATCACTGGCAATTACGTACGTACTATAACATTTACTTGATCAACATGACTGTTATTTCTTATGATGTCTAATGCAGATTATGTATACATTTTCTAAATCGTCACTGGAAGACCATTTAATTTTTCATTATCAAATATGTTTAATATAACTTTCGTTTATTGTTATGTTTTTCTTTTACGTTCATATATAAATTTGTGCGACTCCCTTATAAATTATTTACCCCGTAGGCATTTTTGTTGAGGGACATGTTATGAATTATTTATTTAATTTTCACGTTTGTAAATTTATGTCTAGCTATTCCTATTTAGCCACACATGCTACATTTATTTAATACAAATATAATTAAAGTAAAGGAAATTATGATTGCCTTAAAAGATTACATACTATCTGAAATCTTATCTTTAATCCGCTTTGTTTCTTTAATATGCTCTATTGTGTTGATTTTAACTATAACATATGTTGTACTCTATCTTTCTATTTATCGTTTGAGTTGCTGTGGTCAAACATTAAAAATATTTTTTACTTAAAAAATTATTATCTTTAATTTTAGCTCACGTTGAGGATCTTTATAGCGGAGGTAATATTTTAAGTATAATAATAACGTAAAAAGAATAATTTTTTTAAGCTCCAAATATATTATCTAATTTCACACCCGAAAGAAAATATTGAAATTTTTCTAGTAAAAACATAATGTTTATTAGGAATATCTCAGACAGTATAAAATAAGTTGAATAAGGAGATATATTTTGTGGTGTAAGAGAAATATATAGATTATTTTAAAATATAAATAAATAAGACAATTCAATAATCTTATTAAAAAAATTATACAATAAATATAAATAATTTCAATTTATTAATCTAGAAAATTTAAATATAATTAAATAAAGAATAATAGAAACGTAAGAAAATACATAACAATAATAGCGAATTTTCGTTATCACTCTAAACATGTAGTCAAAATTCCAAAGTAATTAAATGTTTTAGAATAGAAATTTGTTACACGCGAGAGGCTTGTACTCATGAGATCTTATGTGGGGTTGTATAATATAAAGATACAAGGAAGCGTAATTTGCCAGTCTCGTGTTCTTTGAAGCATATCCATAGATCACTGCAACTGTTAGAGAAATGGTTTGATGTTGTTGTGTGTGTGTTGTTAATCGGAAATATATGTGTGTGTCGCCTGGATTTGTGTAAGAATATGTTAGTCTTTGAGTCTATGTATTTCATCAATACATATAATTAGATTATTTGATATAATATATAAAATAATAATAATTAAATAATAATAATAAATAATAATAATAATTAAATATTAATAAAATATAAATTAAAAATATATAAAACTACTGTTTATAATGATAATAAAACATATGTTAAGTAAGGACAAAAGTGGGAACAAAGTAATATAAATATCTTATATAATAATACATATCATGTGTCAAAAGTTATTGGGAACATAGTAATAAATCTCATAATAAATCTCATTACACCTTCTCATGTGTCAAAGATATTATTGGTAACAAAGTAATAAATCTCGTTGTCCACTATCTCGGATGTCATAAAAGATATTGGGAAAATATAAAGTAAATAATACATCTCTATTTCCAACTCTTACTTCATGTGTCAAAAGTATTGGGATACAAAGTAATATATATACTATTTATCCTTCTCTAATGTGTCAAAAGATTAGTAAAGAATTATGAGTCATTCTCTCGAATTTTCATTGTCTGTACCGTTGATGGTACTATAGCAATACATTCTCTGATTGTTTATAACTATCCTTGTAAGCAGTATACAGATTACTCAGTTTAATAATATATGTTATTAGAGGGTCGAGATGGAGAGCAATTGATTTACCTACCAATGTTTATTAGTTGTATGATACTGCAGGCAAAGTGATCGTATGCACGTTATTGGTGTTGTATGATGATACTATGTGGATAATAATAATTAAATAATAAATTAATAATAATAAAATAATAATAATAACTAATAATCATAAATAATCATAAATCAATAATAAATAATAATAATATATTTTAAATAATAATTAAAAAATTAATAATAATAATAATGAATATTTTGAGCGATTTAGTGTATAGTAATATAGATTGAGATTGCTATGATGACTTCTGCTGTAAGTTGAAACTTCTAATTTGAGTTACCTTGTTAATGAATGCTGTATGTCTTAGTTAGGACTAGGATATGAAGATATATTTTTTTGTTTAGTTTTTATCAATATTACAATTGTTAATGTTAAAAATTAACATTAATATTTATAGTAGATATGTTTTTGAAAAAGTTTGTATATTTTCATTTAACTTGAACGTTAAATATATTAATTAACTCAATAATTTTCTACTACTACTAACACAACAACAACAACACAACAACGTAAATTTAACAACAACTAAAAGCAAAAATTTTTTAATGTATATAAACATAAAAAGAATAAATTTTAGTAAAAACAAAATTTTTTAAAAGCAAATAAAAATAATAATAAATTATTATAGTAAAAAATAAACAAAATAAATAAATTTTTAATAGTAATACATACAAAATGTTTAAAGAAAACTAAAACAAAAGTTAAATAAAGATGATTAAATTTTGTGGTTATTGTTGTTTTATCTCAACAATAGTTCTATGAAATCTAACTCACGATTCATTAAAAAGATACAAATCTTAGAATATTCAAAAATACGATCACGAATGGGTAGGAGTGTAATATTAGTGGGTATTTTGTTTCAACTGATAAAATCACCCTGTAAGCTTGCTTTAAAGTTGATAATTTGTAAAAATGCAAATGGTTTTAAGTGTAATAAACATAAAAGACATATAATACGAGAATTTATAAATAATAAATCAAAATAATTGTAATATTCAAGCAAATAAATCATAAATAATATATAATATAATTTTAGTATAAATATATAAACAAATAAAACATTTTTTATTATAGGTATAAATAAAACAAAGTTTTTAAAGAAAACAGAACAAAATAAATAATAAACGAGTTTTGAGTCAAATCTGACATCCAAACTATTACTTTTTAATTTTTAGAAGCTTTGCTTTCAATTATAGAAATCAATTGAAGCAATAGATCACAGAAGGGCTGAGGAGAGGAGTTTGATTTACTGATTTACTGCTTTATGATTTACTGATTTATATCTGTATTAGGTTATAGTATAAAAAAATGTTCCAAATATATGTTACTTAGTTATTTATACATACCTTAATCATATTACCAGCAAAATAATAACACAATAATATTTAAGTTAAAACAAATATATAAATATAGTATAATTATAAAAAATAATTTATAAATTGAAATCACAAAAAATTTAAGAAAATAAGAGATATAAATACTTATTAAAACTTATTATAAATAAATTTAAATAGCAAAAAACTAATAATATATATTTTTAATAAGTATTTTAAGACGAATTATAAATAATGAAAATACAAATTATTGAAAATAATAGGTAAATGATTACAGTCTGAGGCTTAAACAATCAGAATGTTATTATTACTAAACTTCAAAGTACAACTATAAGCTAAAATCCAGTGACTCTACAAGCATAACCGGCTTTAGACACCGTTGTGCCATATAGTATTATATATCAACAACTACTGTGTACCTTACTCAGTCATTCACTATCATATCCTTTCCTCCTTCCTTATCCATTCCTATCACATTTTTCTTCATTAATTTAGCTAACTCCGTGCATTTAGAACTTCTTATTTATTTCAGTTAGGGACGCCTCCTCCGGAGGGTATCGCAACACGCAATTCTTCCTACTCCTTTGCTCACAGTCTTCTTTAATGCACTCCGTGCATATTAACTTCTTTTTTAATTATCAGATTAGGGACCATCCTCCGAAGGGTTTCAAACTAACCATTCTTCCTTACCTACCTCCGTTCTTAACTCTTATGTAGATTTCTACCATGCATTTCAAGGGTGAAAACATATTGGAGACGTCGATGCTATGGCGTAGGAGTCCCAAACACCATTCTTCCTCCTTCCTCCTTCTTCTCTGCCTCATTCTCCTTCTATCCCCATTTTTCTTGTGCACCTCTTACTCGTGCATTTTCTTTTCATACTCCTCATTCCTTCCTTTCCTATCTTTCTTCTCCTCTCTTTTGTTCTTTTCTTCTCAATTAGACGACTACTCCGTGGCAGAGTTGTCATCCCTTCTAAGGGTGGGCGTATCATTCCATATCTGGAAGGAAACCAAGCACCCCACCCGTGTCAATCACAGAAGGAGATGCATACGTTAGCCGGAACAAGAAGGAATAAGGTCGATACATCCAGTCAGCACGGAGTCTGCGCTACACAGCCAGGCAACCGAAATAGATATTCAATCGCGCAAAACCTAAATTAACGCTTATTCTGCTTTGCAATCCCAAATAGAAGGAATTTCTTTCCACGATATTTAATCTCTTTAATTAATATTAATTCTACTTTCTTATTTTTTTTTTAAATATATTTTTTATTGTTTGAGTTTAAGCTTTTTTTTTTTTTTTTTTTTTTTTTCTGTGGTTGTTGGGGGGGTGTCCAAGTTTCACAGTTTCCAGGAAGTTACTTTCCAGTTCCAGGTTCCTGGAACATACGTTTTCACAGGACTTCCAGGAAGTTGTCAGGCAAGGTTATCACATACCCTGCGAATATGGCCGCTCAACTTACAGCGTATATATCGACTGAAGGTAAATGTAATAATTTTCTTTCGATTATATTTTTCAGTCAACCAGAGCACGTAGAAAAGACGATTTAAACATCATATAGGGGTAAAAAGCATCGATAATCGATTGAAAGCGCCACTCAGAAACATGAGTGGCTATCTGACCTCTTATTTAAAATACGCGGTGGATAGTGGTTACCAAAGATCAAACCTGTGTGGGTGAGGCGGGTCCGCTCTCCTTTTTGAGTGGGGTAAAAACCCTTGAGTTTCAGGCTTCTTATTATTAACTCTCTATAGGTCGGGGCTCTTCCAGACTTAAATTCGAGTCTCACCGGGACTTTTGGTGAAAAACCTCTAACACCTAGACACGTCAATTGCATTGAAAAACGGACCTCGCTTGCCAATGTGCTGCAACTGTGGCATACTCTCCGGATCTGCGAGCATTTTACGCGGTTACTTTCCCACCTCATACTACGTGGCTTAATTTTATACACTCCTTATATTTATATTATACATCATACTATAACTTTTATTATATCTATATATGATGAAATAGATTTTAATTTTTTTTTTCATTAAAGTTACAGTCCAAAAATATATATATCTCACACTACTATTATTCTAATGCATTTAAAACTTACTAAATTATATATATATATATAGTATATATAACTACTATATACATGGCGTAGCTTGGGGGGCACTTGCCCAAGCCCTAAAACTCTTGTTCAAAATAAAAAACTGTACCTAAGATGCTTGCCAAGAAACTTTACGACGCTTTTTAAGCGTATATCTTCAAATTATAGAAAAACTCGAAAAAAAGATACATATATATTTCGACTCAGTTATATACTCGGAAGGGTTCAATTACTAACGTATTACACACACTAAGATCTTCTTGTTGTAAATAGCTCTTCCATGCTGTTTCCATTTTTTACTACGTATTTGGGCTTGACACGTCAACTACGCCTGTTGGCTCAATATATAATAGATAGTCTTCTTCTAGACATGTTTTATCTCTCTTCTGCTCGACCTCTAGTATAGACTGCTCACGCATATAGAGAGCCTGAATAAAAGACGTGACCTAATAAATATATAATATAATATAAAATAACGCGGTATGGTTTACCAAATTTCACATATCACCAGAGGAGCTAAAAATAAATTAACTTACATATTATATTACAATAATATACTATTATTACATTTATTTAATATCTCACTCTCTACTCAATTTTAACACTATACATATATTTTTCACTACTTTCCATACTCATACATATATATACTATATATATATATATAAACATTTAAAACTCTTCACTTAATGGGCGGTTAGTCACTTCAAATTTTGTCCCTCCCATTATATTGTATTAATTCCTGCTGACACTCTCTATCAGATAATATTCTATTTTCATAAACTCATAATATTATACTGATATATATATATATAATATATATATATATATATATATATATATATATTATATATATATATATATATATATAATATTATAAGTATATATATATATATATATATCATATATATATATAGCCCCTCAAGATTTTGTCCATCTCATGAATAAATAGTGCCATTTATATAGATGTTATAATACTTATTCTATTATTTATATATATACCCAGATTAATTATAATATTATATATAAAATAGTATTTGATACTATATATACAAGGCTGTAGACAGGGGGGTCAGGGCGTTCAATCCCCCTGAAATGGAGAATAAAGCAGAACTATCAAAATTTTGAACAATTTAACTACTTACAGTACTCTTAATAATAATTGTAGGACCCTTTGCGTAACTCACTCAGGACTTAGTCCTTTTACGTCCATCTATGATTTATTGGCATCAGGCCTCCTTCCTGCATTCCAACTTTTCCTACTACTGTTAAACTACTTTCGGTGCATTCATCCGTCCCTTTTCAATCCAACATATATCATCCTAATATTTAACTCAGACCCTCTTGTTCGCAGCGATTCAACCGGAACTGTCCTCCATTCACTAACCATAAACCTTCTCTTTATCTACTTTAATCAAACCCATTCATTTTTAATAACACACCCTGGCCAAATCTTCTCATCCTCTCAAAACTCTCTTCAGATTTCACCAACAAAACCGAGTATGTCCGCATATAATAGGTAGGCATCCTCCACTCACCTCCATTACTCCGATCATTCTAACAATATTTCTGCCACATACTATCATCTAAATAATTTCTTTTCAATAACCTACATCCATATACAAATTGATAACCAAGGGACATAACACATCTCTGCCTCACTACCCTATTTTTATTAAACATCAACTTTCGACAATCAACCAATTTAGTTTTAACAACACGTTTCAACTATCGGTTTACAAACCTATTTGATTCCATTCAGAACGCCTACACCAACACCATATAATTACTGAACACGATGCATAGAGTTTCCCTATTATCATGGAAATACATTACGAATGTACACGATAGACCTGCTTGCATAAAGAGTGCCAAAAAGATAAATAAATCTAACGGCAGATATTTATATTTTAACTTCTCTCTTCTGGGTTTGTTGTTGGACCCACGATTTGTGTATTTTAACGTCGAAAAAACGTGCGTGGAGTTGAACTGAAGTAGGTGTTTGGCATTTTTCGACATCTGATAACAGCAACCGTACGTTGTCATTTAAGATAGATTATGAGTGTCAAATGTAGATGTATTGTTGTATTCCGAACACATAATCTTTGTTACACTACTTAAGAGAAGATAACTAGATTATAGATTAAAGAGAAGCGAACCAAGAAATGCAAAGACATTTATCTTGCTATTCCAGATACTGTTATGGCACCTGTTGCACTATTTATTCTCGCGAATACTAATAAAATAATAGACTAGCTATAATAGGGAAGCTTTACTGGTCCTAACATACGATTCACGCATAATAACCTTAATATCCCTGTGTTGGTGGTAAGGCTATACTTCATAGTGAAATCTCATGTTCACCACTTAACTCGTTTCTTACTTACAACAAATCCCACCAGGAGGCTCTGGAGTTATCTGACGCGGTGTACTCCGCAGAGAAAGTGAGAATATTGTTTATTATAAATAGCGGAGTGAAAAAGATGTGATTTATGTCAATATAGGTTATTTCAATTTGTATATGGACCCTCCATAAGATTTATATATAGAAATTATATAGCTATTGGGGCCATATAGAAAAAAATTAAATACACATGCTGGTCTCACAATATTTTTGAAAGATAGCATCTGTTACACGACAGGTAAATTTTGAATCTACTATAGCATTGGATTGGGTATTCTTTGGCCTACTAATTTCTCACTTACTCTAGTATATGTTGACAATCCTCTTGAGGTTTTTTTTAGGGTGTGGATTGGTGAAATCTGGAAAGGGTTTGAGAGGATTGGGTAGAGAGATTTCATGGCCCAGAGAAGTTGTAAATGGTTACTTGTCACACGATATTATAGACCGCAGGTTTGCGTTGTGAAGCGAGGTCATGCATTATCACTCGGTGTGATCAGCCACTAGCATAACTCAGAGTCTGGTTATCTTAACTATTTAGGATATATCTTCTATGTTAATGATTGAGATTTAGTGAGAGATTAGTGAGCAGATGTGCTGATAGATGGTTAAAGTCTGTAACTTGTCGATGCAGCATACGTGGTTCTGGTGCATCAATCCAAGATTATAAGTGGTAATA
This sequence comes from Trachelipus rathkii, assembly GCA_015478945.1. NCBI lineage: Eukaryota > Metazoa > Arthropoda > Malacostraca > Isopoda > Trachelipodidae > Trachelipus > Trachelipus rathkii. The sequence continues at coordinate 25,571 of JABUQX010063242.1, forward strand.
CGTATATAATATAAGGTCTAAAGTCTTGTAAGTATTGTATATAACTAGGCTATAATGTATAAGGTAGTAATGATTATGATTACTACTTAGTAGTATGTTATTGTAGGAGAATATAATATGAGTTATTGGAAATATTAATATATAATAGATATTTATAAATACATAATTTATAAATTTTCATTTATGGGATCTTTAGGGTACGGTGATATTCTTGGAAAAGAATAATATTATAGATAAATGTAATAGAAATGAATAACGCATTTAGAGAGTTATAGTTGTGAGAAATAGGTAAATGAAATATGAAAGTTATATAATGATAATATTTAGGTTTATGTATGGTAAAAGAGTACTTGAAATGTACAGTCGGTTGGTTAGTGGGTATTAAAAGTGGTTGTGCAAACTGTTATAGGAGGTTAATTGGATTAATTTGTTTTTGGTGTGTGGTGAAGGAGTTGACACTTTACATTTGTGAGTTACATTTGGAAACATATTTTTATATTTTTATTTTGAATATGCGGATTAGGATGTGTTTACAGAAGATGGTGAAGAGCACCATGATTCCTTGTGTGGTGGTAATTTTGCGGATTCATGCAGAATGGAGCCGGAGGAAATAATTTATTTCTTGATTAATTATAAATAAGATAAATGATTTATAGTTCTAAAAGATTGGGGTTCTGAATATTTTATTGAGTGATTAATTACTTTACTTTTTATTGTGTGTTTGGGGTCTTCTCAAAAGACATGTAATGAGATAAGTGTTTAAAATTTAATATAATTAATTAAATCAATCATATATATAATAATAATAATAATAATAATAATAATACATATTAAATCAAACGTAAAAATATTATATCAAAAAGATGTTCATAAGCCTTTATGAAAAACTTACATCTTCTTTATACAATCGATAACATTTGTTAATAACAATTATAGTCTATACCAATTTAATTATATAACGTACCCGACATAAATTTAGTCTGCTCTTAGTAGTAGTGAATATGGGTCTACTAATCTGCAACACAATGTCATGTCTTTGAGTACGCCGAAATGAAGTTAAGTGAACATTAAGTATAGATAATGGTTATAATAAATATATAATATAATAATAATAATAATAATTAATTATATAATAATAATAATAATAATAATAATATAATAATAGCAATAATAATGCGAAAAAACAATAATTTCAATTATTTTAATATATAATAATATTGAATAAATAATAATTAATAATAATAATAAGAATTAATAATATTACGTGAACAATGAATATAATGTGCTATTATAATAATCAGTATTATAACAATCCATGATATTTTGAAATAAATTGAAGTCATTTAGGAGGAGAAAATGTTAAGAAAAAAGCTAGTCTTTTTACTTTGTGTCATCAACCAAAATCATATTCTTATTTAAACTCCTAAACTAATTAATAATAATAATATTATAATACCTGTATAGATATTATTGGTGATTTTACTATTTCACTATATATAATTAATTTTATAATTTAATCATTAATATATTCATTAAAACACAAGATAATAAAAATATATCTATAATAAAATACTTATAGAATAATACATGGTAAGAGTAGCATAGTAATAGGTCATCGTATGCGCTTCATCAATAAGTATAAGTTAAAATTTAATTATATAATAATATTATAGATAAAGTTTTGTATTTTATTAAAAATTGTTATATTTTGATGTAAAATTTAAATATTTAGGATAGATGTTTTTCCGGTTGTATAGGGATATGTCTTAGTGGTAGCATTGGCAGTTTGTTAAAGTTTAAGTCTGCACTTTAGTAGTCTAGATTATCGCTATTGAGTGGACTATTAGGGTTTTTGAAATTAATTAGAATAGAGGGGTTATTGTAACATATATATTTATCATTAGATTTATTTGAATATTTTACACTCCCT
>JABUQX010063242.1:35000-37500 GCA_015478945.1 Trachelipus rathkii
AAAGAGGTATACAATATATAAAGTAGAGTTTAATGCTTAATAAAGTTTTATTAGTGCTCTAGGCATAATAATTTTACATTTTCCATGATCAGATTATTATTTATTATTATTATTATTATTATTATTATTATTATATTCATTATATATTATTATTATTATTATTAAGTATATATATATATATATAATATTATATATATATAATATATATAAGTATATATTTATATATATATATATTATATATATAATATATATATATATATATATATATATATATATATAAATATATTTAATATATATATATATATATATATAATAATACTTGAAATTAATAATTCTCATATTATGCTTCTTTTCCTCCCAATGACTGGTGGTAAGGTGCTAACAAGCATCAGAAAAGAAAGAGCAGTAGAAGGATTGACAAAAGTCGAAAAGAAGCCCCACCAGCCTTACCCCCCCCCCCTCTGTTCCATTATTAGTAAGGACTCGTTCGCAGTGCAGAAAATCCACGCCTAATAGCTTCCACGGGACTGCGACGGACCCTCACTATGGTAAACCGTCAATGTAAGGGTTCATCCCTACCCAGGTGGCCACAACCATACCCCTCACAAAACCCCGCCATTCTCTCTTATATGCACCTTTATTCTCGCCTCTGCAAACTCACATTTCTCTCCTTTCAGACATTCGTTTACTGACTCAATCCACTTTTTTCTTCCTATCTCCCAAGTCCCGTCGGTTTTCAACCCACACTCCGCCAGTTGATACATCTGCTTAAAAACTACTATCCATTCAATCCTTTCCACATGACCAAACCATCTCAGCATACTCACTTATTCTCTCGTTTACCCCTTTCTTCACACTCACTCAAGTTTCTAATATGTTCATTCCTCATTTTATCAATTCTTCTCACACCTAAGCATGCCCCTAAGATTGTTCATCTGAACACAGTGAACTTTGATCTATACTTCTTTTCCAGACCATAGTCTCACTACTATACATATAACACAGTAACAACATACCCTCATGTAAAGACCCTAGAAGCACTAAAGACTTATAGTCCCTTTACATCCACCAAGCATTTAATTGCACCAGCCACCTTCTTGCCATTTACAACTTTCCTACTAAACTCTGCATCATCAGTTCCCTTCTCATCCAACATATACCCTAATTATATTTAAAACTCAGACACTTGTTCACATCCTTTTTCCTTCTCCCTTGCTCACCATCTAATCATAACTTCCCTGAGGACTGTTCTCACTCACAACCATAACCTTACTTTTATCTATGTTTACTTTCAAACACCTCCTTTAACACACCCGCCAAATCCTCTCTACCAATCCTCTCAACTCTTCAATTCCGCCCACACAAACCAAATCCATTCATATAATGAGGTAGGGCACCATCCACTCATCTCCATCATTCTAACACCATTTCCTGTCACGCCCACCTTCAATTCTTTCATAACCCCATTCCATATACAAATTGAATTAAACAAGGAGACATAACACAACCCTGCTCACTCGCGCTATTAATACTAACACCAATTCACTTTTGGATACCTTTTATTTCTTAACACACACCTCACTTCATCATACATACTTTAGATTCATTCAGAAGCCTATCACCAACCCTTATATATCACTAACACCTGCCATGACCTTCCCTATTAACCCTATTCATACCCCTGTTGCAAATCCATAAAAACCTAAATACAATTTATTCTTCTCTTTATTCTTCTTCTCCCTCATTTGCTTCAATGTAAAGTATTTGATCCACACATCCTCTACTACTCCTAAACGCACCTTGTTCTTCAACCAATCAGTCCTTCAGTCACTCTGCGCACTCTTTCAACCAAAAACCAAGCATATATCTTCCTACAAACACTCATAAACTAAATACCCTATTAATTTCTATCAGTTCCCTTATCTCCCTTTCCCTTATATAAAGGTACTATTACTGCTCTCCCTCCTAATCCCCTCGGAACTATACCCTCCATAACCGCTTTATTACACAACTTCAAGATCCAATCAATCACCATCTCGCCTCCGTCCTTGATCATTTCACCAGTAATTTCATCTATACCATGCAGATTTACCATTCTCAACTTTCTCACTCTTAACCATTTCCTCCTCTTTTGCTAATAACCTCATCCGCCAAATACCTATTCCTCTTGCCCATCAACCCAACACACAGTCATTTCACCTGCATCATTACTGCCAATTATTATCCAGATTTTTAAAGTGTTCTTTCCACACTCCCCTCACATTCATTTCATCAATTACAAAAACAGCCATCCCTTATTCATTAATTCTAAGCAGGTTTCCCTATTCTAATTCTTAACCTTCGCACTTCCTTCAGAGAGCTCCTATTCCCTTGTTATAATCCCCATTCATCCTCCTTCCAAACTGGTTCAATATACTCTCCTTTTCTCCTTACGTATGCATCTTTTTAGCATTCCTTTTTCTCTTTATATTCCAAGCATCTTTCTTTTGAAACTTCATCC
>JABUQX010063243.1:0-46451 GCA_015478945.1 Trachelipus rathkii
AGAGAGGAGAAGAGAGATATCAGATGAGAGATTTAACAAAATGGATTCATACACATTGCTTAATCATTTTGACGCAAAGCAATTTCACTCGATCTTGTGGTGAGCTCAGTTTGAGAAACACCCTAGTCACCCCTTCGAGACTCTCATAACTACTTCTAACCATACTCATTTGCCCCTCCACAGCACTTTTATCTTTTGGCTTGACTACTCACCACGTACCTTAGGCATATACTGTAGACCTCTCTGACAGTATGTCACATGCGCATATTCGGCCTCTTCACCATGACGCTGAGGCGTATAATTCGTCCAGTCTCTATGATTGGATAATTATGACAAATCTCATGAGCTCTGCAACACACAGTAGAAGTATTTCGGATCACCCCTTAAGTGATTATCCACCTCTCCATATCATTTCTGCCCCCTCTTAATCGACAAGGATATAAAGTAGGTATAAATGCCAATTATGAGGCTAACAGATTAATTCCAAAATCCTGCGAAATTTGATGGGAAGAGGGGTCTATGACCGGATGAAGAGCTGGTTATTTTCATGGTCCAGAGACGGTAACGTAATGTTCGAAAATCAACAAGGTATGGCAGGAAGTTTATAATCACGATTAACAAAACATGGAGATTCGAGACGTCAGGGCTCACAAACGAAATTAGAAAACGTTGCTGTCGACACGTAGATTTATTTACCTCGCCGAGCCAGGATATAGTTTACCGCATTTCCCGTGCCTCTTCTCTAATCGGTCCTCTTCACCTATTTTCTCTTCTCGCATACTGCTTTAACTTTAACTCTCCTCTTACACAGTTGACTTGGTTCGCTTCTTGCTGTTCTAATTTTTTTATCTATACTCTTTTACACAACTCGCGAGAACGATGTCGATCGATCTCTGTTCACTTCCGCCTTTTCCGCTAAGCTGGTCTACCTTAATCCTCGCAATCATCATCACTCTTAATGATGTAGGCAATGCAAAACGTCGCTGGAAATATAAGGTGAATTCTATTACCTGTAATCTCACGTGACACTGTCTTTCGTGCTCGACAACTCGTTCAAATCCAGCCCGCACTATACATAGAGAGAGACTAGTCTCTCCCACGCTTTCTATTTATAATGAAAGGTAAACCTGGTGCCACGTTATTCCCTGCGTCACCCAGAGTTTTTATCAAGGAGTACACGAGGCAATGCTAACGAAAGTGCACGTTAACTCTGTTAAACCGTAACTTCGTAAATGAAGAACAACTTAGCCACGGGATACTCTCCAACAAAACTGGTTTGTACTGTGATCGACAATACTTTAAGATAGCACCGAGTAATGCCCACTGGTTTAGTTACACATAATTTTTTGTAATCGAGATGTCACCGCTATTTTTATTTTTATGCAGAGAGAGGTTATGAATACGCCAAAAGTCCTATCATTTCCTTCTTCGACTACACAACTGCTAACAGCACTCTGTTCTGCTTTCGATGTTAACGACACTGTATGATCTAAACGATTCCGAGCCAACATCAATCGAAGGTCCCCCTCAGTGAGAGGACCCTCACGAAGTCATCAGATCGTTGCTGAACAACGGTAGACGCACTGGTGGTGACTCCTACCACTCAGCATGCTCACTTCAGCTCACATGACCTCTCAAATTGGAAATAGGAAAGCAATAATATCTTAGGTGGAGTCTTTTTACCGGAGTATCTCAGGGAACGCAATTCCGCAAACACTGCTTTATCTCGTATACAATGTTCACAGCAATCGTACGGGCCTCAAAAGGTTCCCGTTCTTTCGTTCGCTTAAACCCACGCGTCGACATCCCACCGAAATCACAGATACCACTGGGGGTTGCGAGTATAGGTCAGCAGTTATTAACTTGGGTTACACGCCAGCTAGCACATTGACCCCCTCCGAAATATATCACTCTTTTATGAATTGCTTGTCAGTCAAACAATTGAGTGAATGACTCATCGCAGAGTCCTAACACATGGCTGCTCACATTTCCTTTAACTCGAGGTTTATTTACTCTCAACAACGCGAATTCCATTACGCTCGAGTTTATAGTCGATAATAGATTAAGAGGAACTGAGACCCACTCAGACTCCTATATACAAAGTCCTCCGAACGAAACCATGCGGCCTCACTCTCTCGCGGTTTCACTCGAGCGGAGACATGACGCCGCAGCTTAATCAAGTGCGGTGACAGAGCACAGTTTATAAGAGATAAATTGTATTTGAGCCCGCAGAGAATGATCTCAATTCACTTCCTACTATATTTGCTCGCTAATGTCACCGTAGATTATATATCAGTATTCACACGTAGTAAAGCAGAGTCTGTAAGTCCATCTTTTTGAGTCAACATATTAAGAACTCAACAGCTGATATTTCTCCCGTCTTCCAAATCCTATGTGGATTAATCTCCCCTCTGCGCACTATGCACATGCACCGATCCTCACGCTAATTAATATATATTTAGCCTTTATAACGGGAATCATACCTTCTGGGAATCAAAAAGACCTATGAATAGGAATAGAGGAGTGTTTTTATTGGCCGATAGAGCTTTTACGTATGTAATTAGTCAACCTTAAGTTATCTATATATATTATATATATTATAGTTTATGCCAAGTTTATCATTATATATATATATATATATTATATATATATGTGATATATGTTACCAATTTTATAAAATATATATGAAAGGTATATATAAGAATGGTCATGAGGCGATACGATATCTCATCAAATATTAACTAAATGATACCTTATATATAATCCATGAACACACTATCACGATGGTGGCCATCCGATTGGTCGGTTGCCTTTCACAGATACCTTCCTCACTCATATATCACAAGAAGGCTCAATATAAGTTTATATTGACTGCTCCGTTGCCTACGGGACACGGTTAATATACACTGTTTGACACCGTATAGTTCACATTTCTACCTATATGAGAGAATACATAGCATATTTACCTAGGTACTTTTGAGAGGATGAGGTTTGCTTTTGTCGAATTATTCTAATGTGAAGTCTCTCAGCTTTAGATAAAATCAAATATTTTTTTCATCGAGCATTGATTTCTTAGTGTAATGTATATCGGACGACTTAGTAGGTATAATCCTTTCATTCTATGTTAATCCTGTATTATAAATTGTTAAAGTAAGTGTCACTCTGATATATTGATAAATATTTATTATGGAGCACTAGATAACATAACTTGCCTCTCCATAGATTCATTAAACAATATTGGTCAATATAACGGAGCTATTACATCACGTAAAATTTTACTAAACATTTGTGGCGTGGGTTAACTAACAATAAGTGAATTAGAGAAATGCATGACACGTGGTCTCGAACACCGCAATCAGACCGCGACAATTATGTGGGGGAGGCACAGAGGTATAATGTAACCTCCTGCTATGTGGGAGGGCCACTATATATTAAGTGGGTATTGGAGCACAAAGCGGGGTTATGTCTAAATAGCAAGTACGAGGTTATTGCTTTTGTGTGTCTGTTCGTGTGATATGCGAATAGTTTGCAATATTTTTGCATTGTACGAGAGATATGGTAATTGTAAAGTGCCTGAGATACCTTGCAAATATAAAAATAGGAAGATTGATAGGACACTGTATATAAGTCTGAAGTTAAGATCTAAAAAGACATTTGGGCACAAATAATTAAAACCTAAGATACACTTAGTGACCTTGATCAAAGGTGGGGTGTGACAAGGAAGGGGATGGGGGGGGAGATTGTGAGAGTGAGAAGAATTTGGAGAGGTCTCATTTCGGTTGAGTGAGGAGGACCAATCAAAAGTTTCATTGAATCTCATGGATGAAGTTAGGTTTGAAATCCACCAGATTAGCTAATTGTTATCAAAGGTAGGGATATAATAGTTTTAAGGTATGGGCTGTTGCCTAGCCACTTATAATAAGCTATAGTTATGATGAGTGAGTGGAAAGGGAACTTTCATTATATTCACGTCTGATATCGTAGTTAAAGTCAATAATTTGGTTAGGCATTTATAGTTAATTATATATATAGAATCTAAATAAATATATAGTATAAGGAGAAAGGTAATTACTATAAATTAGCTCACTACAATTAATACTCTTAGCTAAAAAATAAATATGTGGTTAGAAAGATTTTAATCCGAAGTAGTGCAAAATAACTGATAAACGCTAGGATTCTAATCATCATTGAGAGTGACTCAGCTGAGTTGGAATACTGTATACGAATATAGATACGAACGAGATGAGGATTTACTTTCGATTCCCGATGTGGATATTTATTGAGGGTAGGGCGTTAATTAGCGGAGTGAAAAGTACAGTGAAGTTAATCGCTAATTAGATATTAGTATTATATCTTTCTGAGAGTACATTAAGAAAAGGTAAATAGAGGAGTGATAAATAGTGAATTATATTTTAGCTCACTGCGTTACCGCTTTTACAAACATATTCTCACACCGATAATAACCAGGGTTGTATGGTGGATAATTTTACATAACATTAGAATATATTAACTCTCACAACTATGCAGCGAATACCTTATAAATAATATCTTATATATACACTATATAATGCCTTATCACTTTATTCGGGGGATGTGTAGTTTTATTATATATAGTATGAGCTTTTCTAGAAGTAAAATTCAAGATATGTTGAATTTAGGCATAATAATTTATAACATTAGAATCATAGACGTTAATATCTGAGCAATTTTTGTATGTTAAATGTAAAACCATGATTGTTAGTTAAAAAAAAAAAATAAGATGTGGTATCAAACCGGGCTATATTGACTTACGACTTATAAGGTAAGTTGAATTGAATATACTACGTTAATTTTATTTAGACTACACTCGAGGAGCTACAATCAGATCAACAGTTGAGATAGGTGAACTTGTTCTTTTATATATCCATTATTAAACCAGAAACTGATAAAATATTCTATTTATCCGAAGTTATCCGTATCTTTGACCGAGAAAGTAGGTATGGCAAATAATATAGCCCGATTTCAATAAAGAGAACTATTCAAGTAATAACATGAGCAGTTTGTGGTCCATTGAAATGGAATATACAGAGTTACCTTTAGGCAATGCTCCATTGTCGTCGTGGTGTTTATTGAGTATTATATGCTTTGTTGTTGTGTGGCGCAACATATACATAAATGAAATGTCACACTTAAAGAGTGAATGCAAAGACAATATACAAAGGGATATCGTAAGAGTAACGAGATATTAAACAGCTTGCACAGGGCTTGATGAGGAGTGCAATTCCGAGCGAAACATAGCTCTCCATCATTAACTTGTAATTTGAGAGAGTCGAAATATATCATGGTCTTTAGGAGACAAAATCAGCTCATATCCAAAACCCAAATTGACCTTGAGGAAAATACTTCCAGGATTAGAGAGGTTGGAATGATTACACATGTTTACTAGTTACTCGACTGAGAGTGCATGCGATTATATATAGGTAAAATTTACATACAAAATTAACTGTTTGTTGTATGTGCGAATGTGATTTAATATATTAGGTACCAGTGATAAGTAGCGTAGAGATTCCTTAGTATTATGGTACAAATAAGTTTATAGCTCATACACGATTGTATATATAAGGGATATTTTAACTATAGAAGAATTAAACTGTATGGTAAGTAATAAATTAGTATGATTAGCGGGTAGCGTAATGATGAATCTGATTAACGACAAATAACAGAGTAAGTATCTTTTTCTCTGAGGCCTTAACCGGGTATTATATTAGTAGTATAGTAGGACTACTAACTCAGCAAAATATTATGCATTTAAATCGGCGTATAGTTACGCATTTAATATTATGATATACTACTAACTCAAAAATAGGGAGCCTAGATAAGGTGAGTTAAGTTATTGAGGAATGGGATATGCCTAATCAAAGGCGTATTATCGAATAGTCTATGATTAATAGATCATTGACTATACCTAATAATAACTTTCCACTACTGTTGGTTGTTTTGATGTGTCGGTGGTTGCTAATGTTGTGTGTGTGATGCTCGTTGTGGTTTATTCGTTATATCGGCATACAACAACAACGTTTCGTTCATATTAACACAAACCGAGATTGAGAAGAAACGCTATGAGTATGAGTAATAGTATCAGACTAAGAATGCTCATATAGGCTATTATTGAGTCTCATTGTCAAAGAGTATCAGATATAGATGGATATATATATATTCCCTGAGGGTAGCCTCATTAATCGTCTTAATGATAGATACTAGTGATAGTGAAATAGATGAGGATGAGAGTAAAGAAGTATGTAGAGTACTATAGTATATAACGGAGTAAGAAGGTTTTATTAACCATGACTAATAGTATCTCTCTTTCAACCATTAAGAAAAATTTGAATATATATATATAATTACTATATATTGATAGTAAGGAATTCATCCTACAGAACGCGACTCACAAATCGACGTCATCGGTCGGAGTCAATTTTTTTGCACTGGAATATATCCATTTAACTGTTTGGATGAATATTTAGTGTTGCCTCACATTTCTATACTCTCACTTAATTGGCAGTATATGTTTTGAGGATATTCAATGCGCTTTTTATAGTGAGTAAGTTTACAGAAAATTTCATACCACTGACAATGTTTCGGCTCTACATAAGTTGTGGGATTACTTAAGTATTTTCTATCATCATACAACTAGTTTTCACCTGTAACATAAATTTCGGGTTATAAAGAAAACATGAGAACGGAGTGTCATTAATGAGAAGACACCTCAATCATATCTAAATTTAAAATCATCTGGCGAAAGACTTAGAGCTTATGAACGACTTTGCAGATGAGAATCCGAGCAGAAGGTCATCAAATCAGAAAGCTCTTTATATAACCAATCATGAAAATTTTTAGGGAGCAGGGTTTGTTCTGATGTACCAGGTCATAAGTCCAATATGTAGTTTCTGTATGATTTTTATGTGGACTCGTAGTTTTCCATGATTTTTACGAGAATATGAACTGTATAAGAACACAGCAGGAGAGAGGGATTCTTTCTAGAAAATTCTGTAAACATTGTACTTGCGATGGTATAGTCAACCACACTATCCTCACCCTAAGCACCAAAATAAAAAAATAGATATCGAAGTAAATCAAAGCTTTCACTCTATAATAAAAAGTACTCATAGAGCGAAATATATTTCAAAGTATAATGTATAAAAAACTAATCTGCAAAAATAGCCACAGCGAATTAAGAGAGTATAGGACACGAATCCTTATGAGTAATTTCATCTTATGTAGCAAAAATGTATTTATAACTCATTTTGATATTGCTGAGTGAATATACTTGCTATTTGATTCACAATAGTCAGCTGCTTACTATAATCCGTAGAGGCAAGGTAAACATTTGAGAGAATAAAGGTGTGGGACAGTCTTATTATATAATCTTAAAAAGCAATAGTGTAACTATTAACTTATCAATTCATTAGGAGGAATATGAATTATTGAAAAGTGCTTTGTCACACCCAAACATTAAGGATAATTTATGTTAGATCTTACAGAAAATAGATCAGTATACGAATAGTATTAAGAAATTTCTTGTGGATCAAAAGTCACATATGCATCAGCGACTTTCTGGCATGTAGAGACCCATGAGTAACAAAATATTTATTCATTATATCCAGCATCTTATTAGCTTTATTTGAAGCTATTTTTTTGGTTATTGTCAATAAAACACATAATCAAGTAATAAATCATATTATTGTAGTTGGTCAGTCGAGAGTACATAAGAGGAAAATAGACACTACAAGTCTCCACAAGAATTTATTGAGTGAGACATTTTATAATTACAACAATTAAGATCACCATATTTTATGTTATAAAGTATGTATTGGGCTTTTTTGCTAATCACGATCTGGGAATTGTTTATATGTAGCTCTCAGTGTGGTTGGTTCATTGTTAGATATTTAACTGCATTATACTGCGAGAGAAATTACAAAATATCTAATTACACTCTATAATATATAAAAATAGAGTCTAACATGTCCTATTATATATCTCTATAACAAAGACCGACCCAAGTCAACCTAAAGGCATACCTCATACATGAGGGAAGACGCAATTTTTGTAAAGATTGTTGACTCCACTGTGCGTGTCATAAACAATTTGAAGCTCTGTGCCTCATACGTATATCTTATTATAACAGAGTTGGTCTGCAGGCACAGCAATACCGTACTCTCATATAATATGCATTTGGATCATACTAAGGAATTCGCAAGACTCCCTTAGAAGATACTCTATCTATATATATGATTTCTATCTCACATATGATCCTCGGGCTATTAGAACTACATTATTCCAAAGTATACAATTACAGGTAGCATCTACATTATTGTACCTAAATAGGTAGAATTATTAGACAAGAAGATGCTTGAGTTATCTCGCGATTTGCTTCCAATCATTTGAGAAAAAATGATTTATGAGAAAAACCTTATTACACTAGAGTTATGCCAAATAGCAGATTATATAAATATTGGATTTAATAAAGTGATAATAAAGGATGTTTAATTAATTTATTAATATATATATTTTAAAATAACTATACTGTGTTCTTTCTCAATATCTATCATTATTTATCCTTAAAATTATTTTATTATTTACCTTAATCAATATGCTACTACGCGTGTTTAATCACTGTAGAGTGAGTGAGTGATTTTTGGAAATAGTTTTTACTTATTTGTCTCGAGTAAGTAAGTGTACAGTTATTCAGTAAGCTATTAGTCTTATTAGTGTCTATGACGGTTATTTTGAGTATATATTAAACTATTGTGAGAGTGAATGAATATACTAGATGGATATTAATCTGTCTTAACATTATTGTGTGATAACAAATCAAATTTATCTAGTTATTATTTATAGTATAGTATTTTTTTTTTTAAAAGGATCGATATTATCAAAAAATAGTATATATATTCATATCTATATAATGAAATAGTAACGGAATAATTCCTAATTAAAAAATTCTGATAAGAAGTATATTTATATATAGTATATATATTATTAATATATAATTATTAGTATTAGTACTATATATATATATTTAATATAGTATATATATATTAATTATATATATATATATAGATTATTATATATTATAATATATATATATATATAATAGTATATGATATATTATAGTTAATAGTTATATTTAATATATTTTATAGTTTTATTAATATATATATATAGTAGAATATATATATAATATATATATATGATATATAATATATATATATAGTATATATATATATACTATATATAATATTAATAGTATAGTACTATATATTATATAATATATATATATAGCGTATAAAACTATTATCTATTATTAATATATATGCTATATAAGTATTAATATAAGTATATTAATTAATATAATATTATATTAATAATATATAATATATTAATTAATAGTATATATTAATTATATATAGGGTATATATATATATATATATATAATATTAGTAAATTATATATATATATCTACAATTTAATTAATATATTATAGATATGATGGTTGAATATTAATAATATATATTATATAAGTATATTATTATATAATTAATATAAGTATATAAATATATATATATATATGTAATATATGAATATATTATATATATATAATTATATATAATAACTAATATATACGTTAATATTATTATTATATTATAATTATATTTATATGTATAATTAGTATGGTATTATAGTATTAATTTATTATAATATATATATGATAAGATTATAATAATATATTATATAATATATTATATATTAAATATTAATAGTAAATATGGTAATAAATTAATATAATAGTAATATATAAAATATAGTTATATATTTATATATATATATAATATTACTAATATATATATAGTAGTTATAGGAATAATTATATGAATATATATATGTATAGGTATACTAATAATATAGTATTAATATATTTTATATATATATATACTATATATATTATATATATTATATCTATTATTATACTATTATGATTTTATTTACTACAGTCTCTCTATTGAAAATGGTAAGGATTGTTTACACATATAGTGTTCCAAGAAAACATCGTTTCACTAATATAATCTATCGTCTAGGCATGATAATATCATTCAGAGAGAATACTCTTATGCACGAAAGTTAGTTATGATCGTAGATAAGTAAGTTGATGTATTTGGCATTGGTATTTATAGGTCAAATAGATCATAGAAGAATATATGTGTTAATATATCAGTGTTTGTTGGATTTACCTGCCTAATCTATGGAATGATATTTGTTTGTTAAGTGTGTTGGTTGGTGATTGTATGTTGTGTGTTGTTGAGTGAGGAATTGGTTTATTGATTGTTGTTTTGCCTTAAAATGAATTATTCTTTGCATTGCTTATTAGTTTGAGTTGATCAACGAAAACAAGCTGATGATATAAATTTAATCTTCTCCAGTGGTTTGTACATTGCTTAATGTCATCTATTTTTTCCACTTCCAAAATAACTTGTTAAGAGGACAAATTTTAGGGTTTCTCTACTAAAACTTTTCCTTTCCTACTTTTTTACTTTTTATCATATTAACTCCATTAATTTATTTTTATTTTATATTAAATTTCTTATTCTTATGTCTAAGAACTTATGTGAAAAACTTTGAGTGTGCTCCAGCAATATAGTAAATAGATTTAAAAATTAAACGATTGCATGATATTAATATATTTAAGTTATTATTAAATATATTTATATATATTGATATATATATATAATAAGGTATATTAGATATATATATATATTAATATAAATATATATATATATTAATATTATAAATGAGGTGTGTTGTTGTGGGTGGTTATCGCTTTAGGTAAACCTATAAAGTTTGAAAAATTTATTAGTGTCAAAAACATACTGACATAACTGCGCAAAACGCTATGTGGGTTAAAAACGATAACCGCTATGATTGCATAAAAGTAAAGTCATTATATATATTCAATTGCAGAGAATGGTAATTTATGTACTTCTATAAATTGCAAGGGGACACAAATACATTTCCACTGAGAATAATACACACTCAGTCTGTCTATCTCATTTCTAGAGTGTCTATGGTTTGTGTTTGTGGCGTTTTGGTGTTGTGAGTGGTTTGGTTGTGATATTGTGTTTTGTATTTGTGTTGTGTTGTTGTTGTTGTTTGTTCGTGTGTTGTTATTGTTTGTATTATTGTTGTTATTTGTTGTATGTTGTTTAATTTGGGTTGTTTGTTTGTTGTCTTGTTGTGTTCGTTGTTATTGTTTGTTGTTGTTTGTTGTTTGTTATTGTTGTTGTGTTTGTTGTTGTTTGTTTGTTACTGTTTCTTTTGCTGTTGTTTATTTGTTGTTCATTTGTTTGTTGTTGTTGTTGTTGTTGGTCTTTTGTTGATTTGTTGTTTGCTTGTTATGTTGTTGTTGTCTGTTGTTGTTGTTGTTGTTGTTGTATTTTGTTGTTAATGCATATAAATGAAACACTTTGTTCTGTTTCGTCTGGTGTTTGTGTTTGTTGTTTGTTGTTTATTGTTTTGTTGTATTTGTTGTGCTGTGGTTATTGTTGTTGTTGTGTTATGTATAGTTATTGTTATGTTTTACTGTTGTGTCTGTTTGCATGGTTGTTATTGTGGTGTTAATTGGTTTTGTTGTTGATGTGTTGTTCGTTGGTTTGTTGGTTTGTTGTGGGTTGTTGTTTGTTTTGTTGGTTGTTGGGGTTGTGTGTTGTTGGTTGTTGTTAATTCTGTCTGTTATTTGTTGTGCTATGTGTGTTAACCTGGTTTGTTGTTTGTTTGTCTGTTTTGTGTGTTTGTTGTTAATTGTTTGTTGTTGTTTGTGTGTGTTTTTGTTCTGTTGTTGGTTGTTGGTTGTGGTTGTTGTGGGTACCTTGTTTTTGTTGCCGTTGGTTTATTTGTTTGTCTATTCTTTTGTTATGTTGTTTGTTGTCTGTGTGTGTATGTCTGCTGTTTTGATTTGTGTTGTTTGGTGTGGTTGCTGTTGATTGTTGTTGGTTGTTGTTGGTTATTGTTTTTGTTGGTTATTATTATTATGTGTTTGTTTACTGTTTTGTAGTTTGCTTTGTTGTTTGTGTGTTTGTTGTTGTGTTTGTTTGTGTGTTTGTGTTTGTTGTGTGTTAGTTGTGTGTTGTGGTTGTGCAGTGGGTTGATGATGTTGCTCGTTGTTATTTGGTGTTGCCATTTCCTATATATGTGTCTCGTTGTGTTGGTTGTTGTTCTGTTGTTGTTCGTGTTGTTGTTGTTGTTGTTGTGTTTGTGTGTTTGTGCTGGTTGTTGGTTTAATGGGTTGTTGTTTGTTGTTACATTGTTGCTGCTTGATTGTTGTTGTTTTATTTGTTTTTGTGGTTTTTGTTGTTCTGTTGTGTCTTGTTGTATTTGGTTGTGTTGTTGTTTGTTGTCTGTTTGTGGCTGTCTGGTTTTGTTGTTGTTGTTGCTCGGTTTTTGTTGTTGTTGTGTTGTTGTTGGTTGTTTGTTTGATTGTGTTGTATTTATGGGTGTTGTCGTTTGCTAGGCTATGTTGCTTTGTTTGTTTTTTAATTTGTGTGTATGCTTGTTTTTTGTGTGTTGTGGGTTGTGTGTTTTGTATTGTGTGTTGTGCTTGTCCTTGCTTGGACTTGTAGCTGTTGTCCAAGTTGTTGTCTTTGTTGCTGCTGTTTGCATTTTTTGCAAATTTGCTTATTTTGCTTGTGTTTGCTGTTTTTTTTGAAATTGGGTTTGTGTGCTTGGATGTGTGGTTGTTTGTTACAGGTTGTTGTTCGTCGTGATCGGATAGTTTTGTATTGCTGATTGCATGGTTAATGTTGCCCTCTTTTTGTAGACTTTAGCATTTGTTCGTTGCAAGTCGATTTTATTGTGGTTGCGCAGACATGTTTTTTACCTGCATGTAAGTTGGTGTTCATTGATTGTTCTGTTCTTTTTCCGCTGTGCTGGTCGTGGTACTGTTGACGGTGTATTTGCTGTTATTTGGGCTGCTGTTAGCTGTTGCTTTTTTATAAATGTTTAGGGGTTGTTGTTGGTTGTGCTCGTGTAGTTGTGTTGCTTGGTTGGTTGTTGTTGGGTTAGTGTGGTGATCAATGCGTGGTTTCTTTAATGTTTGACAATATGGACGCAGTCCCACAAGTGTCCCTATTGCCGATATCGTTTTTTGTTTGCTAGTGCTCATGTAGTTGTTGAGTAGTCGTTGATGTGGACACAGCCACGACAGGAGCGGAAGATTTCAAAACAACTAGATCATTTGCTAGTTCACCAAGTTTTTCAAGGGTAAGTGCTGTCTGCGAAGCCATAGTTGGCCGAATGTTTGTTGGGAAAGTAATCAAGAACTGCATCCGAATAATATCTTCTCCAATTTTCAATTTGGTAATTTGGTACCATAACAAAGCATTTCTCGTAGATGAAGTGAATTCTTTCCTCTCTAGGCTTGTTTGAACATAAATTCGTCCAAAAACTCTGTCTTTCTTTTCTCGTAGATGACAATGACGGCTTTCTTCAGCCGAGTGTAAGATTAAACATCGAGTTTCGCCGAACAGATACGATCCACGTTGTCTGTGCGCAGCTCGGAAAGAGCTTGGAGATGCTTCGAGTCCCAACTACCGCTCTAATATAAGGTAAGTATATTTAATTATATAATTTATATATTGTTGAGAATGTTTTTCACTAATTTTTGAGTAGTTTATTCATACAGAAGAAGAGTATCTTCAAAGTGTAATGATTTTATAAATAATTTTAATAAAAAATATAATTATATCAAAAAGAGAGTGTATTGTGAGAGAAAGGGAACAATAATGGGTAATAATTAGAACGAGTAAGGGACAAGGACAAATATAAGCATTATATGTTTATGAATGGTGGATGATATATAGGGAGGCACTTGACCCCATACTCTAATATTAAAACAGTTAGAGATTTACTAGTGAATTTTGCCAAACACAATCCGTAGTTAATGAGCACGTAGTATCATCAGTATAGGTTTTATGTTTATAATTTAAATATTAATTTATAAATTATTAATAAAAAGTTAAATTAACAATAATAAGTAGGTAGTGGTCGAGATTAATGGTATTTGTCTAGATTGAGTCACTAAATCACAGTGGTGGTACAGGTTTTTGAGAGGTAGATTTCATAGTGTCTGGGAATAATTTTCGTACATTCAGCAAACTAACTTTTTTGCAAAACTACTGCTTTGCTCTTTAATCTTGATTGTTTGATCGCATTGTAGTCTTTGTGCCGTTTAATTTGACTCCCAATTTTACAGTCTATTTTTAAGAGGTATGTAAAAGTTTATTACAACCTTTTAAATAATATAATATCATCATAAACCTCTTTAGCTAATTAGTTTCTTTTATCCAAACTATCGGAGATTAAGAGAAATTGAGTTAAGTAAATTGAAGTTGAAATATTCTATATAAACAAAGAAAGGTATCTAACAAGTTAATAAATCTTTGAGTCAACGATTATTGAGAAGGGTTCGTAGTATTATATGTTTATAAGTGAGGTGTAAATATTAGCAATATTGAACTATGTATACTGTCTGCAAATAAATAGTTATGAGTTAATTCTACTTATTGACATGAAGTAGATTTATGGGTTAATGTCTTACCATACGTGGTTAATTACGTCTATAACTATAAGAATAAATTTCCTATATATCAAAAATAAATACGTCGGGCTTTATAAGTATGACTGAAATGACTGTTGTATTTAAGTAAGATTTCTGCAGTGGTGAAGTAAGAGTAACAGAATTTGTGGTGATCAAGAGTAGAAAAATAGAATGATCTTGGATTAGTAGTGATATAGTAGATAGATATGAAGGCATGAGGTGGTATAGAATGATATAACGATGGATATTCTGAATTGTGGATGTGTAATCAGTATGAATGTGGATACTAAGTGTAATACAAACTATCATCCAATCCTTAAATATATTCAATTGTCATACGATTGCAACATGCATTCATTGATACCTCATAGATTTATCAATACTAATAATGTTTTGTTGCACTTCAAAAAGAAATCATAAGTTAGTGGTCCATGTTGTAGTTTGTGAGTGTTGTTGTTGTCGTTCAAGTTGTTCAACGAGTAAAATAGTGCGATAGATGCAAACACTAACTTTGTTCAATATACAAACGGTAATATTAATGCAGGCTATAAGGAGATAGACATAACTTCTTTGAAGAGTGTCTGCGAACACAATTTGTTATTTGTCATAATATTAACTGTCAATGGTTTTGTTGAATATCTAGTTGAAATATATTATTTCGAATAGACGTCGAGAGTAGTAGATATTTGTTTGTATCAGGATCAATTAATAACTCACACAACTTTGAACCAATAAAACCAGCATGGAAGGTAAATATCAACTTTAAATTAAAATATATTTTTTAAAACATATATAAATAACACAGACCTGCGACTAAGAGATTTAAATAAATATATTAATCAGAAAGTAATACATAATAAACGAAACATTGGATCTCTGAAAACGAAAACATTTTTAGAAAGTAAATTACTCATATTTTTAACCAAACCTTTTGTGATTCTAAATATAGAATCAAATACATATGGAAAGCTATACTGAAAGGAATCATATATATTATTCAATGAGAGCCACATGAAATATCTAAAACTCATATATACTAAATATAATAATAACTACTGAAGTATGAGCACTGCAAGTATAAAACAGAGAATAATAATAAATATTAGAGTCTGAGACCTGAAATATAATTAAGTGAATAAGATTACAGCATAAAATAGCTAGTAAGATTATATTACATTAAACAGACAGTGAGAACTGTTAAATGGCAGTAACACTACAAAGATTAATACAGCGTATATGGATAAAGCAGCAAGTAAAGCAGGTAAAAGCATAAATCAAAAGCAACTATCCCTTCACTTCTTTTGTGATAGGCTCTTTAACTTCTAGCCTGCGCAGCCTTTATCTTGCAAAATTCTTTTAAATATGGCTTCTTTCTACACGTAGTAGATGCCTAGTAGTATTAAATGAGTACCCATGAGTTTAATATGAGCAAACACTACAAATAAGTAACATGCTATGTATTAAGATCTTATCATGAGTTAATATACGTAAAACATTAATAGAAAGGATCGATACAACATGGTTGCGCATCTAATAGATCGACTCCTTTCTACATCGTAAAATTGCCTATTACTGTAATAGTATACAACTAAACTAACAATCCTAGTAACGAATAAGTATTATTAGATAATGCCAAAACGATAGACAACTATGAATAATGTATGATATTAAGAAAACAAATCGACTAGCAAATACGTAATAATGATTAATACCGAAAAGAAAAACCGACTAATAAATACGTAATTACGTATAATACGGAAAAGAAAAACTGACTAACAAATACGTAATAACGTATAATATCAAATCGAATAACTAATACGTAATAATGTACAATATAAAAAAAACCCTTAACTCATTACAGTAAAAATATCTTTATGCGCATAATAGTAGAACTACTTAATAATTGCTAACTTTTATGGATCTTGCCTTAATTCTTCGGCAGTAGCCGAAACAATTCTAAACGCATCTCTATCCGAAATATTACATGTGTCAAACAATACTGACAACTTTTCTGCTATAATCTCTTTACTTCTTCGGCAGTACTTCTTTTCTTCGGTTGTGATGTGTCGATTCCTGTGTCCTGAAAGTCCTCATGATCCTTCTATTCTATGGTTTGATTTCTATATGATTCCTCTTATTCAGAAGCACTGCTTGTGATTAAAAATTCAATTTCTGCATCCTTGTCGTCTAGAAAACGACGGAAAGAAACTATTAGAAACAAAAAAGAAAAACTAACTTGAGAGCAACAAACATATTTATCTACGTACAAAGATGCAAAGGTGCTAGGTAGGTACAGCAAAATATATTCAGATATTAACTAACTATTATATTTATACTAGAATCTAGGCTTACATACAGGTTTCAGTTTTGATTTTTCTAGTTTCACCATCTCAGCTTCTTTTCTTTGTTGCTCTTTTCTCTTTTGCTCGTAGGAATTTTATATCAACTCCCCCGTGCAGCCAGTACGTCCATTTTGTCTCTGAAGGAGCAAAAACTGTCCTCTTCATTTAAGTTCTTCAGTGCATCTTGGTGTGCAATATCAAACAGTTCATCAAGGCTTGACTTAAAATCTTCCACTTTCTTACTATGAGCTTGACTTACGTTTCTGGTTGCAATTTTTTGCAGTTTTCGCCACTCCTCGTGAAGCTTTTCAAACTATGCAATACAATCTTTCAAATGTTTGTTACGCATCTTAGCTTACTCCCAAAAAATTACAACTTCAAGGATTGTGAGGCTTGCAACATCTCTGGCTCTTAGTTTAACTTGAGGTTTATTGTAAAACAAATAGCGTAAAACTTCACCATTGGATGGCAACTTACTGCCAGTAATTTGGTAGGATATATATCAAGTCAAAAATGTTTTCCCTTTCTGCCACGAACTTACACCACTTGTAGCTGCAGAGGACGAATTCGAATGTTTTAAATCAATTATTACTTACACTTCTGGAAAACAAGAAATAAAATATTTTAAAAAATATACATTTAAAAAACCTAAATTGAACGATACTTTGACGTGTTAATTTTTTTTTCTTTTCTTTTTTTAAGTCGATTTCCTCATCCGGTCATCAAAAAAGCCAAATATCTACTTATCTGTATTGCTAAATAATAATTGAACTCAGCCCCAGAGTTTCTGGTGACGTCAAAGACTATGCCGTTAAAGGTTGGGGGCAACATCATGGCGATGTCGCGCGTAGCGGTAGGGGGCATCCCACTGGGGTTGAAATATATACCATAACACACACGGAAGTACTGCCAAATAACGTCTTTGCCCCTCCCAAACGCCTTTTTCAATTCATAACACATATTTTACCGTTCGTTTCTCCTTGAATATATCTTTACAATTCAATACTTCCATTTCTAATTTCAACAGAAACTATTCAGTATAGTTTCTCGTTCTTATTATGAATCGAATTTCAGAAATTCGAACATCATAGATTCTCTTTCGAGACAAGTAACCTCCAGAATTTCAAGCATCATCGTTCGGATCGCCAAGTAATTTTCGAAGGATATATATATATATATATTGAAAGTTTATCTTTAGCTGCTCCACATCTAGTTCCTCTGTTAAAGCATATTTCAAATATCCGATCTTGGAATTTTCCTTTTTTAATGCAATATCTATGTTTGAAAACTGTTCTAATATGAACCGTAATATTTATTTTTGCAAATGACTGCGGGGCGTAGCAGGGGCGAGGGGCGCAGCCCCATTTCGACAGTGAATTTTTTCACAGAAAACAAACTCAAACTATATATATTAATATTATATATATTTATATATTATATATAATATATATATATTATTATTATAATATTAATTATATATATATATTATATATTATAAGATTGACTAAAAGTCATAAAAAAAATCGAAAGCATAGAAAACAACTGGACACTCAAAATAAGAAAATGTGAATTGAAATAGAGAAAAACTTGTACAAATGAAGTTATAATTGAAGATAGCAAGTGTCAGTAATGTGAGCAAACAGCAAGATACGTATCACTCTGCATCAGGCCTACATGTATTCTGGTTTGTTACGTTAACCATTTCTTATCTGAATAACTGTATCCAGCTGTTTAATAATGAGAGTTTATATAGAATACTGTTTCATATTAGTTTTTCGAGAGAGATAACAATTGGATGTGACGCTAGATATGAGAACGTAATAATATACTATTATATTATATCTAGTCCATAACAATGTATCTTCTGGATTCTTTTTCTTCTTACATACCAACGATTCTCTCTCGTATTAAATAATCCATTAATTAAAAATACAAGTATTTAAGATTTATAGAATACAGTCTATATAACGAAAACGAGAAAATAGTTAGATGAAAACTAAGTATAATTAAAAACTAATTTATGTTTTAAATGAGTCTCACAAGGGTCATGGCTGATGTATGCACGAAAATGTTTTACTGAAGTATTTTCAGAAGAAACTGTCTTAACCGTTATGCACAATACACACTATTATAGTGACTCTATTAGTCATGGTACGCGTTTTTTGGTGAGAGAGATAAGATCTGCTGACATTTTTAAGTCTTTTTAACCAACATTCAAAAAGCGAAGCTGGAGATACTCTATTATACTACTTTGTTCCGGTTATTATGTAATACTTCTATCAAGGGTAAAGCAATTACTTGGCATTACTCTTTTGAGACATAAGCCATCGAGCTTTGGTTTAAAAAAAAACATCGAAAAACTGTAGAAGAGTCATACTTATAACTGATATATGGAGCTTTTCTAACTGAAAGAATGTAGCAGAACTTCTCAAAAAGAGTGTCAAATTACGGTTTTCTGAAAATGAGTATCTTAAAGAGTCATTTAATACACAATAGCAAGACATTATAGTTTATCACAAATCATTAATGTCTCTCATTAAATACCTTTCTAAAAAATTTTAATGAGCTCATATCGAGTAAGCTGTTTTTATTTATTTCAATGCCACAATTAATTATGTACTTTTATTTTTGATTAGCTAGTTTAAACCGAGTACTGCATCAAAAAAAATTATGGAGCTTAATATAAATAAGAGTTATACATAGTAACCAAAATATAACTGAAGTGAATTAAAAGATGTAGCGTAGACATAATGGATGTGGAAAACTAAGACTGAAGCTGGTATTCATTTTAAGATAACTCATTGAAGTCTATATCCATATCGTGCGTTCAATTGGCGGGGAAATAATGAAGAGAACTCTGCGCTGGTGAAGATTGGTCAGACGCGGCTGACGGCGTGGTAACTTGCACAGAAATATGCGCTCTTAAGCGTGAGGCTCAATCACGGCGTGACGGCGGGTACTATCGGAATATTTGACTTTCGCCCAGTACCAGCCGCACGCGTCGTCGTCGTGTGAGAATCGCGGTCGCACTCGGGTGGTCGGGTTTCCGTAACAGTTAGAGATAGTGTCCCATTTGGAATTGTCAGTGAATATAACTTCGCGACAAGCGATTAGTATGCAAATCCACTCTCTCGCGTTAGAGGATTCGACAGGTAAAATTCAGACAGCTCAGTGTTTAAATAGCTATAATTCACCATTAAATCACATAGACATATATATGCTACTAGTGTCGACGATGAGATGAGTTAATTCGCGAGACATAAAGATGTATTAGATAAATCTATAATTAGTATACAATTAATAGATGGTCTCGTATATAGATATGACGACATCAAACGTATCAACTCAGTTCCATCGCCAAGATGATACTCTCAAAGTTTGAACGGCAATCAAGCGCGATCGCAATCATGTTATTTGAGTATCTATCAAAGTTTCGCGTTGCAATTCAATTGCTGAGGCATGTTCTGGACATTTGTATACAATTCAATTGCGAATGGCGTCGCATGGTCTACCTATGTGTGAGTGCCAGCTCACAACATTATGGATGTTGGATAGATTGTTCCAAAGCTTGTTATCATGTTTATGTCACACTCTGACGTGGTGACCTGTGTAGTGTAAGTTGTTCAATATGTTTAATGTATAGTGTCCCTACCGGCATGCAAGTAGTACATGCGCTTTATAATACATTGTCATCAGTGTGTATATGAGTGTCTAGAAACAACGGTAATCAACTCATCGAGTAGGAGCACCATAGTGTTCTTCAGGGCAAGATTCCGAGTGGTATGCTAACGCCACCCCAAGCACCGCCACCCACATACATTCAGAGTGCCTTTGTGAGCTTCTGACTGTACCGCGAGGTTTCTCCCTTGACTGCAGCTAGATACCCTCCTCACTATATCTATGCAGTCTAGCCGATTATCCGCCGCGTAGAGATGCCAGCCGTATAGTCTACGAGACACATTGCTGTTATAACAAAAGAGTACGGTCAATCGCGGCCCATGTTGTGCGCGCTGCATTGCGGTCTTGCTTTACTGTCCTTTCGCGCTTCCACGTATCGACGACCTTCTCCTGACTGTGCACTTCATCGCTATCGAGCTATACCGTGCCCCACACCCCACCGTGCGCCGAGAAGCCTCCACTTTCTTGACAAACCTGGTGTCTGTGCCCTTTCTTCTCTCATTGTGCCTCATCTTTCTCTCCAACTTGTGCCATAACTATCACCTGGCACTCATCTAATACTTATCTCATCTAATACTCATTAAGATACACTATAATCAGATCCTCACATTACATCACTAGATACTATTACCTCTACAGGTGGTAATGTGATTAAACCATCAAGATGCCATCCTTAAGTTTAGCGTCGGTCAAAATGTATCCATGGTATATCTTCCTTATTCATGGTCAATATCTGTCAATACTACACCGATCAATCACATGATTCCAATACAGGTTAATGATCACTCAATCAAATCGAGAGCATGTCCCTGCCATGGACAGATCTATCAAAAAATTAGCCTCCTTTTATCTGTGGTACTAAATTTGACCCATTGTTATAATCTTATCTCTCATCTCTTGTAAGCGTATACATATCCTATGAAATATCATGCTCAAACCACGGTAATAGACAATAAAAAAAATGGGTGCTACACACCTAATCTCGATCTCCAAAAATATCTATACCTCGTGTGGTAATCTCTCCCCAAAAATTTTTGACCACATGGTAGTATATTTTCTCATTATCTCTACTCTATTTCCAAGCCGTTACATAGTTGACCCTGTGATCGAATATCATGGCCTCTAAACACCATCGTCAGAAAGACATCCAAACACGCGCTAGTGGCCCGAAGATGAGCTGCTAAATGGAGAGCGCGTGCGAGGAGAGTTGACCCATGGAATATCCAAGATGGTCTTGCTTATTCGAAATTAGGCTGTGTCTCTCTAATACATTGTGCCTTACTTCAAATCGGCCCTTAGCACGCCCTAATTAGTGTTATACGCAAATAAATTACCGTGGCCAACCTACGCCTGACTCATCCGTACAGACCCAAAGGGTACCAACAAGTATCCACCCTTCCACTCTTGTGTGGGCATCAAAATTACACTGAACACACAGGATATTACCACGCATTCACCCCCAGAATGGCAAGTTAGCCAAAATATTAACAAGCTGGCTCAAAAAATGACCCTAAGGCAAAGGAAATCCTAAAGCGTCCACGCCACGAAAGAGTAATCACCTGGCTCGCGCGTGCAGAGAATATACCCACCGGTAAGATCAAATGATCAGCACCATACAACAACTCTACTCCGTGGGGTCTATCAAAATGAACGCCACGGCCGTCGATATAACAATTACGTGGACATACTTATAAATTAGGGTATCCACGGTACACATTCTCCCGGGCTTCTTGCTTTGTATACGCGCTTGCCTAGCACATTCACTATCATCACTATCTCCTTGGCCACCCTCCTTCGTGTGAGGGTTGCAAAACAATTAGGGTTGCCTTCAAATATTAGCTGGATTCCCTCAAAAAATTTCCCGGGTTCTCTAAAAAATACGGTTCTCTATAAAATATCTTTCTGGGTTCTTCAAAAAATTCTCTAACAGGGTATGCCTCCTCACAAAACATTTAGGGTCTCTGCCTGTTTGACACATAACCTAGTGGCCAAAACTTGTAACTCCGTAATTAGATACCATAACAGGTTGTTGGTCGTCAATCTAAATATTATAGTATACTCTCTCTCTCCTTCTACTACGGATATATAGATCCTGCAATAAGGTATAATAGGCCCCCCACATAAGAGTGGTCAAGGTCTGCCAGCTCCCTTAACGATATTTGGGCTCAAAAAAGTCAAGCGCCTAAAGTGACGTCAATATATATATACGCTCAAGACAGCTAAGGGTATGAAAGACATGAATGTGAGAAACACGAGTTGCAGCGCTCAAGGTATGACGTACACACAATCACGTTGGTCACCTAATGGATCAGCCTACTCGAGCGCAACAATGTCATTGACCCCTGGCCGCGTAAGCACCATGCTGAGTAGCCTTTCAAGAGGGCCTGGCAACAACACCTCATACAGCATAATACATACTTCTTTTCGTACTCTAATAGTCCTTGTCGTTCTCGCTGTATGTCGTTAATGTGATATAACGCATTTAATATTCTCTACTAGATCTATAGGTATCTGCTAAGAAGCGAGCATGATTTGTTCGTGGTGGAACTTTATGAATCAATACTTTATGGCTCTTTAATACTCCCACTTTCCCACACCATCCGGAGGACGTGCGTGTCCCGTTTTCCCCCCTTTTTTTTCCCGCCTTTCTTTGGGGCTTTGGGCCCTGGATGGAATGGGAAAATAAATAAACTCCTTTTGTTTAGAAAAATGTGAGTTACAGCTCCTCATATTCGTATTCGGAATACGCGTGCTCTTCATTATATATTAATTGTGTCCAGTATTTTTGTGAGCGTCGAATTGCTTCGCCATTCTACTGCTTTGAACTCTCCCGGTCACATACCCCTGCATATTGAAGTCACGTGTGGCACTCTTCTCTCTTTAGCCACTATTCTCCTTTCCTTCTTGTTGTCAGCTCTCAGCTATCTCTTTTGTGCATGCACACTCTGCCATAATCTCAGAGTTTCTTAATTATTCCGCAGTGCCGCCTTGTAGCAAGTCTTGGCAAAAACTAATACATTCTTTTTAATACTAGTCTTTCCCGCGCCGCAGTTCCAGAGTAAAGTGGAGAGTCCCTTCGCATTCTTACTTCTTTGACAGGCATTAGCGCCGGTTTGCGAGTTACGTTTACTTGTAGTATTCACGGCATCTCGAGACATTATCAGCGATTTCTTTTATGCAGTCTCTCTTCTATATCACTAGATAGTCGCATTGCTCCTCATTTAATTTTAATTAAGATTAAAAAAAACAATTATATAGTATCTTTATAATATTATATCTTATATATATCTTAATATATATTATCTATTCTATATCTTAATTATATACACTCTTCATATATATATTAATTATATATATATATATATATATATTATATATACTTACTATTATATTATATACATATATATTATTAATATATTATCTATCTATATATCTATTATTAAAATATTGATTCAATACCTTGACCGGAAAAGAATATTTTTATGGACAGTGCCTTATATTTTTCATTATCATTGCTAAGGTGTGAGGATATATCCGACTAGCCTAATTTTTGATACTGTACGAGTAATTATCTTATTCTCATCCATATTAATATACATATCTATTATCTTAATATTCTTATATTATATATATTTATTATTATCTATTATTAATATATATCTATCTATATTCTATATTATTCCTAATCTCTACTCTTAATATTTATTTAATATATCTCATATATATTAATATAGATATCTATTACCTTCATTACTTGATTTTAGTACCTCTTCCTATACCCTCAACTCACTTCGGCCGTAACTATTAGCCTGCCTTCCTGATTACGCCTATCAACTCACGTAGGGTAGGTTATTGCGCCTGATACCATTACTCTGATCGTCTTACTACCCAGAAAAGCCCAATCCCATCCTACTATTCCCCGATAGTTAAGATATCCTACGAATCCAGGTACTATATATCACACCTGTCTACGACAGCAGCAAACTCACACTGGACATCACCCAGAGAGAAGAATACCCGAAATCTTATCCAACGAATTATTAAATCGAAGCCGACTTCTTGGTCTCCGATACGAGTACCTAGTGTTTCTGATTTTCAATAAATATGTATAAAAAAAACACTACACTCAGTACGATGGCTACACGCAATCAATTATGAACTTGCGCATAATACTTCTGTGTTACTTGACACACATAATTGAGTCACACTCGAAGACAGTATGCTTGATCACACAAACAGTCTATTGAGTGACGTAATCGCTTAATATAGTAGGTTGCGAATTAACAGATAGTGAGCAAAACTGTTTAACCATAAACTTCAGAAATACTCTACAAAGTGAAGATATTACCAATGATAACAAAGACGTCTCATATCACTGTCGTAAACCCGATTAATTAATATAGCTGCGTATTAACACGCGACCCCTCAGAAAATCTCTATACTAGATTCGAATGCGGTAGTAAAACCTAGCTAAGGTCATCTCTGTGAACACTAGATGCTTCAAATTATGTTCCTGGCGGTGAGTAATCTGAATGGCGAGAACAGATTTTTCTAGCTCAATACTTCGCAGATTATTATCCGTAAGGCTTTCTAGCACACGCAAGAGATTCTAGGGCTGACATTCTTATATTGATAACTAAATCCTAAAATGCAATATTATCACACAATGATGAAACTCTACGTGTCAAGTCATTTGCAATGATTGTTCCTTAATATGTCCATATGTATCACTCCTTTGTGAGTGCTTATAGCGGGATCCATAAAATCAAGAAGCAGAACAAAAAGACGTATCAAATCGTAATCAACTTTTGAGCAATTATTATCTAATTGTAACAGTGTAAATTAATCAAATTGCAAGAAAACTATGAGAGCCTCCACTCCCACGTGAACATGATTCGAATTCGGCAAAAACATGAGACTGCTCGTCAGACATTCAGTCACGGCGTATACTTAATCTCAACGGCTTTTATACCTGAAACTCTCATTTACATGACTTAGTCAGCTTTTGTGCTGGAAAGAGTTTATACAACAATCTTTAGATAGAGCATATTCCGCACAGATTCCCCAAAACAACTATTTAATGTGAGTATACTTTAATACAACACTGCATTATCCATTCCCTTTATATTCATAGATTAGAGATATAGATATGTATAAATATAGCTAAATCACTGCTGCGAGGTCGAACCAGTGACTGCATCTGAGAGAGCGCGTGCTGAGACTGACGATGAAAAGAGTGTGAGACTGAGACCAGTACTCAAACTCGCTCTAAATTTCCCTGACGCATTTTCCGACAAAGAGCAAAAAAACACAGCATTGTAACTTGTCTGTATTACAACGAATGAAATGATCTCTAAGGCCAAAATTCTATCTGAGCATACGAGTAGCTTCCACCCTCACGGATAAGTGTTTACACAACCCAAAGAGCTATGTTCAACCTCCTCTATGAATCTAGCATCCACTCTCAATCTAGGCTCTTTCGAGAGAATACCCCTCCCTACAGCGAATCCGTAAGTATCACATACATGAGTCTAATTTTATTAAGCGAAAGAGTAAATGTGTCCAAATGATATATAACCCACAACAACAACCAAACATCTACCCTACTGAACATGAAGAAGTCAAGGAGAGAAGATAAATGCAGAGTATGAGCGACTACTCCGTGCGAGAGTAAGAAAACTCAAGATTTCTTTTTTAAATTGCGCGAATATTGGAAACTCTCCCAACACTCCTACTATTGTGAATCAACCTCTTGAGCTGTTGTGGTTGTCTAGACTTGAAGAGAAATGGTACTTGAACATCGATGACTCTAATTACCCATATAACTTGATCGGTTGAGCATTTCTCCCTACAAACACTCGACAACAAATGTTAGATTCGAGTGAACAGCTTTAAAATCCGATACGAGACTCAAGCCGTCCAAGGCGTTATCAGCAGGTTTTCAAACCGGCTGTCCATATCCTTAATTCGTATCGATCGTAAAGATTTTACAGCTATATAACATTTAGCACTTATTTATCAACCTGCACTATCTGTAATTTCCAAAGTCAGGCAATTATATCTATTTATTCATCCCTACCTAAAAGCTCGAACAGACTAATTAAACAGGGAAGGTACACGAATTGCCCCGATAACCATATTTTTTCTCCTCTAGCTGGGTGCGTTAACACAGATGCGTTGTTGCCACTACCTCCTTGTAGATAGCATCGACATTATCAAGCGTGACCGCTTAGCACTCGGGAGCATCGGCTATTTCTTGCTACTCTAACAAACGTAAGACTCTCGCAGCTACTATTATAAGTCGAGAGAGATCAACGCATCAGTCGCTTCGAGGACGTTCGCTAATCAAATAACTCTTTAAGATATTTTTCCACCTCGGTCTTTGTCCCTTCGAGTATCCTCTGTGAGTTTCGTAATGAGATTGTTTATACACTCATACACATTTGTGATTATATCTTGTTATAGTTGTGAGCAATTTATAATATATATTTATCACACTTACATAGCAAAGAGATCATTGTACGCGCAGGAAGAGATATATTTAAGTGTGAGCATCGTATCTTTGGAGATCGCGATGAAACACTCACATCCACGTTTTTTAGCGAATGAGAGCGCGAAGATGACGACGGATTCTCACATATCTGTGATTCTCTCGCTGTCTATGCTTATCACAGACTTGACACCAAGTCCTCTTCTCTCGTATGTATACACTATACCGAGAGAGACAGAAGCTCACCTATACACCGACACAGCCCTTTGAGAGTACTGACAGTGGTACCTCGTGTCCACACGAGAAAAAAAGATCTTCACCTATTAGTCGATAACTCAACATTATTTCGTATTCTTCAACAACACATCTAGTATCTATTTTCCTCTCACTTCTGTACATAACGTTTATCCAGTTTAATATGAAATTTTTACACTATAACAGCGAGTAGGTATAATCAAAATATAGCTTGTTTGTTGCTTTGTGATTTTTATTGTGATAAAATATTAAATTTTGCTGGTATCACAAGCTATCGTTATATAAACTATTGTGTAAATATATTAATAATATCCACTCGCTGGAAGAGAAAGAGTTCTAGGGAGAGGATGAGAAAGGAAGATTACGACGAAGAGCAGAAGAGGAGCAAGAGTTAGAGAGAAGAGAAGGAAGATTACCACAAAGAGCAGAAGAGGAATCAGAGATAGAGAAATGAGTAGCTCAGATGGGTATACAGAAGAACGCGTATCTCGATCTGTTAGTAATGTGTCTGTACAACACAGCGGATGGTTTCAGTATCTACGATTGGTAGAGAATCTTAAACACTTCACACACAGTGATGTATGTTTCTTTGCGATATTATGGTAAAATATTATAAGTTGCGGTAAACACTAAAGATATCATTAAAGCTATAAGCCATGGCAAGGATTCGGAACAGAAGACTCAGAGTGTTTCCGAGTAAGGCGTAGCGATAGAGTGAAAAGTGCGTTGATATACCGTCAATTGAATCGTGACGGTCAATAGAGAGACATTATAGCATATCACTCCTTTGTAGAATAATATACTAATACTTTCTCGTACGTCGTTAGTAAGTTTGCATGCTGCGTAGAAGCGTAGAGAGAAGTATATGAAGAGTTTACTCTAAAGTCGCCAACAGTGTTATTCGCGCGTGGAGAGGTCGACACTACAATAAGTGAGTGTAATTCTTTATCTCTATTCGCGCTACATCAGGTTTCTTTGTATAGTGTAAAGATAAATATAATTGCGTAAAACACCTAATGTTATAACGCTCTCAAAATATGACACAGACAGCGAATATTCGTAGGTATCCAGGGAACAACGTCTGGTGATGTAGAAGCTATGACGGGAGTCGCTTCGCTAAGCTGCTTGCCTGCAACACTCTACTTTTCGCGTAGAGGATCTGCTCAGTGGTGAGCCGAGAGTATGTGACATCCTCAGTTGCGTCTATGAAACTGCGTGTTGACCATCTATCAAGGAGGAGGCAAAATACTTTTTTCACTCCTCAAGAATAGTCACTTCTGTAGTCTCAGGATAGATAAAAATATTAATTTGGGTAAAAGTCTTATTTATAAACATTGATATGAAATCTGAATATCACGCAAAGCGATATACTTGTAGGGAAGGCAGGGAGCTAGAAACACCTGTTGATTACTACGCATGGTCGGAGCTCGTTCGCTAAAGAACTGCTCTATGAAAAACTGTAATCATATTTCACACGGTTACGAGGATAGTGCTCATCAAAGCGTCCGAGTTATCTGTTCTTCAGTCGACAAGCGAGCGACGTGAGTTGCTGGAACACCGCCAGAATGGTAGCAAATTTCTTACCTATTCACAGTAATAATTTCTTGGATTAGTGGGTATGAGAGATTATGAAGAATGGTGAGATGGTACAAAAGCAAAATGTAATTTGTCATGATAGTTAAAGAGTGCATACCTAACGACTTACGAGAGGAGAGGACAGGGTGATGATAAACCTGTAATATATCCCTATACCGGAGAGCTCGTTCGCGTTAAAGCGGATAAGCCTGAATCAACTCTCTCGGGTTAGAGGATTGCGACAGTGAGAGTAGGACGTGGAAGTAGATAGTTATATCTATGCGAATAAGCGAACGACGGCATGAAGTGTGACTGACCACTCGCTGTGTACCCTTCCTTGTATTGTTTTTGTTTTATGTTGTTTATATTTATTATTGCGTATTAATTATATTGTATATAGAGTCTCAGCAAAGATAGGATGGAAAGGACATCGGGATAGAAGAACCTGTATTAACGCCATTGTACGGGCACGTATATACTGTAAGTAGAGTTTCTGTTCTCAAGCATCAAAAACTATTTTCTCTGGTGGTTATGAGAATTGGACCCTATAGTTGTGACAAATATATAATAATATAAAGCGTCATAGATTATGTCCATGTTATTCATACGCAACTTAATCACGCTCGGGGTATCGTAACCCCTAAAGGAGTATTAGCAATTCTTTAAACCTTTATACCGTACAAGTTCTTGATTAGTGTAAAATAATTAAATTGTCAGTAGTATTAAAATAATGAGTCAATAGTAAGTGTGTAATCTTACGTATCGCATATACGATGAGATAGGAATAGACAAGGTGAAACCTGGTGATATAATAGCACTTTGAGACGGGAGCTGTATCATCATATAAGCGTTATCCTTGATTAACTTTTTCGGGTTAGAGATGGCTCAGTTGTAGAGTGTCGAGTATATCGAGATCTCAAGCTCGCAACACGCGGAGTGGTTCGCCCCAGAGGAGGCAATTCTTATTACCCTTCCCGTTGATAGATTCATTTTGTTATGTGTGTGATATTAATATTAATTAATTGTGTTATATTACTTATTATATATAGTATAGTGTAAAAATTATTACGAACGGTAACGAGGAAAGAGAATATGGAGTGTTAAAACCTGGTGTAACGCTTATGAACCGGTGAGCTCCTGAGTTTATGCTTAATTAGAGCTTAGTCCTGAATCTAATCATTTTCAGGGTAGAGATGGCGATCAGTGGTAGAAAAATATGTACGATGAGTATGGATCATATCATCAGTCAAAACAACCTCACCGATGGTTATCAGACTACTACTCACAGAGAGGCAATTGCTCTATCTTCACCGTAATAGTTCTTATATATTAGTTTTATGATGGTAATATTAAAATTTAGCGAGTAAAAGAAACTGTATTATTATTTTGTCTATTCTTAAGAACAAGGGAAGGACAGAGTGAAAAATCCTGGAGTATACGCCTTTGACTAGGGGAGCTACGTTCGCATTTAAAAAGCTGTTCTGAATCTTAAACTTTTTTATCGGTTAAGAATGGCCCTACAGTATGTGAGGTAGAGGAGTCGAGAGTAGTCGTTCTCTAAGTCGCAACAACGCGTGGTTCGACCTACCAGAGGAGGTAGCAATTACTTATTCACTTCTACCTAGTAATAGTTTCTTTGTTTGTAGTTGGATAAATATATTAAATTGCGGTAAAAAATGCAATGTTTATAATATGTGTAATAAAATTCTTACGAATCATACGAGGTAAGGATACGGGTGTGAAAACCTGTGATACGCCTTGACTGGGAAGCTTGTTTACGCTTAAAAAAGCTGTTTCATGAAAAGTACTTTTGGGGTTAGAGGATTGCTCAGGGGTAGAGCGTCGAGATGTTCAGTTTCTCAAGTCGCATACAACGCGTAGTGGTATTCGATCATCAGAGAGGTCAATTATTTACCTTTACCGTAATTAGTTCATTTGTATTTAATATGTAAATATATTAAATTGCGGTAAAAGGAAAATGTATATTAGTCGTATAAATCTATTCAAACGATACGTAAGGAAGAGGGTGAAAACCTGGTGATAATCGCCTGACGGGAGTCATCGTTACGCTTAAAGCTGTTATGCTCTCATTATAGAATCTAAACTTTATTCGGTTAAGAGAGGAATTGACTTCAGTTGGTAGAGCGTCGATAATGGTCGTTCTAAAAGATCGACAATACTGCGATAGTTTACGAACCTGAAGGAGCATCTTTATACCTTCTCAGTAATAGTTATCTCAGAGTAATTAGTGTAATAATATTATTAATAATTGAGACGGAGTTAAAATGAAGCAATGTTATTATAGAGTTAAATAATTTTACGAAGACGAGTCATAGATGAGGAGGAGGTATGAAAACCTATGTATGATGATAATCCCTATGACGTAAGGAGTTAGTTGCTTTAAAACTTGTGAGTATCCTGAATACTAACTTTCGGTTAGAGATGGCCTAAGTGGTAGATATAAGCGTCAAGATATTTCGATTTATTCAGTTCCGCAAACTAATCGACGGATGGTTATCGACAATACTAGAAGATGGTCAAATATTCTTTTAACCTTCCCAAGTATATTATGAGGTTGTGTGATTATCACATGATGGTATTGAGCATTATACGTATGACTGGTTATTGGGTAAAAATGTGATACCAAATTTACTCATATTGGATGATCGTCACTTGGGGTATAAAATAGTATAAACCCCTTTTTATAATTACTCTGCCCTTTGACTCTTTTATCATGACTCAGCCAAGTTTGTTATTTTTCACTTGAGATGGTATTCATTAATCCTACCTTGACCTAATTTATTTGAGGCTTGAACTTTATTTGTAAGAAACCACTGATTTTATTGAGAACCCGGATTTTTGAAATGATAATTCCGGATTTATTTGAGTAACTACCGAATATTTTTTTGAGTAACTCCGGATTTTTTTAGAGATAACTCATGGATTTTTGAGAACCTAATTTTTTGAGAACCAGCAAAATTTTGTTTGAGACACCAACAAATTTTGAGAGACCCACATGAATATTTTTGTGATTAACCCGAGGAAATTTTTTTATGATAGATATACCCTAATATTAAGCACCCTTAATTCGTAAAGAAAGGGCGCACAAACGTTGCGTCAGCATAACCTGAGATTTGTACCTGTATAACCCACCTCTATTATAAATTGACTGACCCACCTAATTTTTTATTCTGAGAATCAGTGTAAATTTTTGTGACCCATCAGGTAATTTTAATGTAATTACTTAATATCCCTTTATGGCTTAGTCCCTAGTTTTTGATGTCTTTACTTCGTTTAGTAATTCATGATTAGTTCGGCATTAACCTATGCCGTACATAACCAATAAGGGAAATCATTTTATCCCACGACATAAATTATATTTTAATGAGTACCCATTACGTTAGTCACCTACCACTCAGTTCACTATTACTTATATCTTCCTAACTTGTTACGCATTTATGATGATACCTACCCTAACTTGATATACTCATACCTACACATATGTGCCGTTAGTACAACACACACATCAACTAACTCATCACACACACACACACACAAGCACATCAAACACCACACACAGCACACTAACCTTATACTAACTATATTAATATAACAGATCAATTCACTTAATGCCACTTATTACATATCATTCACTAGTTGAAAAACACTTATACATAATTTTATACACCATTCATGTACACTTACATTTACCTTATTAACACACGTGTACGCGTGTCCGCACACACATATAACAGCCCTTGACAGCATACATCGGGTCAAATCTTGAACCCACGGTAATTTTTGGTGAGTACTCTTCCTTGAATTAGGACTTTACAACCCTTTATTTGATCCCTAAAGCTCTTAATCTTGTTTGACCATGCTATTTCGTCTTTAACTCTGCACCCAGACTGGGGTAAGGTGTGTATACCCACTCAGGTCGAAATTCTCTATGAACCACGCTACAAGCTAGATGAGCAATTATGATCGCAAGTCAAAGAGAATATAAGAACTCATATCTCCCATAACGATTTCTATTTATGCTCCTTGTTTCTATACCAATGATTTATGAGTAGAATCTACGGAGTGTCGCAGTGCGAATATAATCGCACAGTAGAGGATGCTGCCACAGGCTGAGAACCCCTGCCAGAGTGCGGACGGTTCAAAGCAGTTGCTAAAGTGAGTGCAATGAGTGCCCAAGTGAGGGCTGCACATAGTCCAAGTGAGTGCCACACTAGTGCAACGAGTGCCACTAATTTTTCGTCAAATGTGGGTTCTTCACACGCCTTTGCTTTCAGTATCGCCGTCCTCGCCGAACACATCCTAAGAACACGCCCTAATTGGGTGCTCTTACTCACACGATCAGCTATTCAGGCTACAGTAACTCGCATTGCGTACATTTAAACATATTGCCTAGTTCATTCTTCCTTACTAGAGTTATCTTCTTTCAATTCTAACACTATATAACACACACATCATACACTAACGACACACTTATAACATCACACTCACTATGACACTTATACACCAAATGACACTTACGATTAACTACCATCATACTTCAACTTACACTCGTACTCCACACCAAAACAGTACCTACTCTACTTGTCACTACAGCGTGCATACTCCCTCACGATTCATTGATTACGCCATTCCAAGATCTATCGTCACTAAAGCCACTATGAGCACAAGCCTCTTGAGCTTAAATTAACTCATCTCAGATTCGTGAGCTCGCCCCTTATCCACTATCTTGAACGAGATTCACCTATCCTAACGTGAGTACTTCTTCTCAATTTCTTTTGTACCTCTACTCTATTTTTGATTGTTATACATACTATCTTATACATTGATGATCATCTTTTGATGAAATCACTTTGATGGCTCATCTCTTCACACTACATCATACAGTATACAAAGAGTGAGATATCCTCATAATATGAATTCATTCCAATGTTCCATAATTCCTGCCCACCAGGGCGCATCGCAGCCCCATACACGCAAATGATGACGGCATGCCCACTCTATCAAGGTGCTGTGAGCCCTCGCCGTAGCGACATTAAAAATATATAATCACATTGGTACTCTTAAAGATACTGTAACAGTTATTCTCACTTTTATTTCATCACAAGAGAGTCAATTTGTTCATTAACTAATAACAAACGCAACACGAGCTCACTAAAACACTGTTAATATACTCTCCTTGTACATCATCTCACAGAAAACCTGAGTCATATCTTTCACTAACACATGACATCTAATTAATCATTATTTTTACTTAATACTTTTTACCTATACTTTTTAATAATTATAAATTATCTAATCTTAAAAAGATATTTGTGTTATATAAACGAAAAAATTCAGCTAGATGTTCTTGATCCTGACTATGAAACATTAACCTCTTCACTAACTATATTTGTTACTGACAATTTTATTAAAAACATATTACTTTACAGACCTTAAAATATCATGTAAAGCAGTAAAACAAGAGGTGTTATTACCTAACACCTAGGATTAGTATGCCTTGTTCTTTACTGCTTTACTGCTTGAACTTTCTTGCTTTACTGCTTTAAGACTCAATGTTTTACTGCTTTAACTTTCTGCTTTACTGCTTTAAGCTGCATGCTCTTACGGCCTTATTTAATCTCCTGTGCTCTTACTGATTTAACTCTCTGCTTTACTGTTTAATCTCCTGCTTATCAATGTCTCTATACTCATAATGAATATATATGTATTAACATTTATGTTTCTTCTTTATATATTTTTAATTTTGTTTATATACTCTCATGAAATATATTGTAATCTATTTATTTTGTTTTAATACTTGTTATTTTAAATTTGTAATGGTAAGAAAAACACACACAAGTTTCGCCATAGTAAACATTTTAATTTTAATAAAATTGTACGAAATTCTTATTAAAAACATATATTTTATCAACCCTTTAACCAGCAGTAAAGGCATAAAACACATGAGTGATTTATTACCTAACACCTACAAGCTCTTAGCATAAATCTATCCACAGCCGCATTGATTCTTACTGTGCTTACCTTCGACGCCTTAATTACAAATCAAATTCACTGCTCCTTTATCTGCTTTAACTCCATGTTTTAACTATGCTTATTCATACTTATCCTTTGTCAATATCCTCACTCTGATCATCTAACTTTCTGCTTTATCGCTTTAACTACTGCTTTACTGCTTTATACTTTACTGCTTACTGCTTTAACTTTCTGCTTACTGTTTAACTCCATATATTTATTAACATAATGTTTTTTATTTTGTTTTAATACTTTTTATTTATTTTATATATTTTTATTTATTTTATTAATTTTATTATTTTATTTTTATTTTTATATTTTTTATTATACTTAAGTGTTATTTACTCATGCCATTGTTATTATTATTTACGTGAACACACACTCACACACACACACACACACACACACACACACACGACACACATCACACACACACACACACACACCCACACCACACACAACCACACACACACACACACACACACACCACACGCATACATCCTATTTACACTTGATACTACCAACATCACTATGACACTTTAACACACCACCTTCACCTATGACAACTTACAATAGTCATCGACAATCAACATTAAAACATACACACACTCACACAACCACACAACACACACACACATACATTCACCCACTCTTACACTAATACACACGAAACACTATTTCTCACAGTAATGAGCTATATACACACATTCACTATGACTACTTCAATTGTCCATAGACACTTACATTTACACTTACACATCACACACAGAATTTACCTTAACCTGCACACAGATTGCTACTTTACACTCCACACATACTTTGGTTACACTCACACACAGATTTACTTACACACCACGATTTACTTATCACATGCACACTTAGAATTTACACACACACAGCACACACTACCACACATCACACCCACGCTCACTCCTTACACATATAACGTATCATTTAACTTAATAACATTTTATTTTTAATTAAACATTTACATGTATATTACTCATTCAAATACAACAAATAATTTCAAGTTTCTTAAAACTCTATAGATTAATCAAACATCTATCTTGTGAACAAGAATTTATTATTAACTGTTAATACTTTTTGTTTTATAAATTTTATAACTATCAAGTCATTAAAATACTTTTTACTAAAATTTTATGAAATTTTATTAAAACATATATTTTACGTCCTTAAAGCAATAATTCAAGCATAAAAGAGCTAATAAGTCTCCCATCACCAGCCACCATAATCACTACAGCTAGAGGACATCTATGCGCCACCGTTTCATCTTCTTTCGCTTCTTGACTCTCATTTTTCCATTTATATTCATCTACTTTAGAACCCACTCGGATAATAAGTCTACTGCGCTAAAATATACCAAAACCTCCATGATTTTTCTCTTATAACTCTATTTCCGCTGAATCAATGCTCACATAAACCAACATTTGAAATAACTCAAACTGAGAGAACTTAAAAAATCTAATTCCCTTACGCTTATTCTTTATTTCTATTATAATACTTTATACACAACAATAACATCATTTTCGAAACCTACATTTTATTTTACACAAACATTTTTACAACATTAGCGGAGACCATTCATAAAAAGATTTTATATTTCTAAAT
Source organism: Trachelipus rathkii (assembly GCA_015478945.1). Lineage (NCBI taxonomy): Eukaryota > Metazoa > Arthropoda > Malacostraca > Isopoda > Trachelipodidae > Trachelipus > Trachelipus rathkii. The sequence continues at coordinate 36,629 of JABUQX010063243.1, forward strand.
ACGAGTTTTTTAAAGTCCTAAAACTCTAACCAACACTGATTTACTTATATACTTTAATTATTATTATTATCTACTGTACAAATGACCACCCATCACGAGAACACACACACTACCCACGCACTCCTTTACAGCGAATAGGATATTATTAACTTAGATCCCTAGTGTTATCTCTGGTAAATATGAAGTAACTGTATTGGGAGTGTTTTTCATTATTCCTAATACAATTACTTTCTTATCCTATTCCATAATAATTTTATGAATATCAAATTCATTTTTTGAGACTAAAAATAGATATGTTGAGTAATACTAAAGTTTTTCATTAAAGGCTCACACACAATTAGTCGTCTCTTCATTCAACAAAAGCTTGTGTACCATTTTACTTCGATGCTCACTCTTTAAAACATAGTAGGTACCCTGCAAATAAAGCATAAACAATTTTACTTTAACAGACGCTCAATATAATAATTACTAATTCCCTAGCAATTAACCTATTTTAAAGCGAGGTTTACTTTAATCAATCTCTTACTAGGCGATATTTTCGGCATTAATCTACAACAATGCGCGATAAATTCAATTATATCTCGATATTTATAAAAATACACTAATCATATATCAGCCTTCATGAGTTATTCAGAGCCAGAAAAAAAATGATTCGAATATTCATATATCTCTATATTTTTGTTATGAATCCAGAGATATACTATATTGTTGATTATAATTTTAATTTAGATTAGTAAACTCATATATATTATATATTATAGTTTTATATCTCTACAAACTTATGAAACATTGCTTAGTAATCGTATTAAAACAAATACTTTTATAAAGCAGTAGATTTAAAAAGGAATATGTTGTATTTTTAACACTATTAGCTCTATAGTGATATCGTAGTATCGGTGAGGTATAATTCCTTATTACTTCTTAATATCGAATATTAATCTACGTATTGTAATATATGGCGATAGTAATAATTATATTATAATATTATATATATGTATATATAAATTTATATACATATATTTATAGTTATATATATATATATTTATATATTAATATATTATATATAATATAATAATATATTATATATATATATATATATATTATATATAATAATATAATAATATATATATATATATATATATTTCCGTGGCCCAATAATGCAGTTCACATAGTTATAAATTGAAAACTACGATAGCTTACAATAAATTTGCATTACTTTTTTGGAATTCAAGGTCAAATTTAAGTTTTTGTAAAGTTTACATAAATAAATTAATATATGAACATATAAAATAATAAAAAATATAACAATAGTTTTTGAAATGTATTATTGTTTTTTTATTGTTTTAACAACGGAGAAATGTGTTTGTTAAACAATTTATTTGGCGTTCTTAAGCAATGAAAAGCGCTTGTCTTAGGTATTTACAGTAAATTACGGTTTAAATACTACCTGGATATTATACGGTAGGTATGGAAATATAAATATATAAATATTATATATATATAATATATATAATAGTATATATATATATAATATATATATATATATATAGTATATAATTGATAATTAGTATAGACAAAAAATGTACAAGTTCGTTTGGCGTTGAAGATAACTTGTCCATATAATATAACTATTATATATTATAATATATACTATTTATAGTATTATAATTATATCTATTATAAATAGATATATGTATTAATATATAAATATATATAACTTATCATGCCGATCTTCTCGCATTCCGTGTGCCGTATAAGTAATTTTGTATCCATATATATTCATTTAGTATTATAATATATAAGTATATATATGGGTATACTATATATATATATATATAGTATATTATATATATATATATATATATAATCTATATATTTATATACGAGAGAGAGAGAGAGAGAAGTGTTGTTCACATAAAAAAGATGAGCGGAGACGAGAGAGAGATGAGAGAGAAGAGAGAGAGAGAGATAGCTTTAATTTATTAATTTGAAGCTTAAGACGTGAAAGTGACACAAGTAGAAATATGAAAAAGGGATCTTATCATTCTTCAGGTCTTATTCCAAATTTCAAGTGTGTCAAACTTCCGAGAAAGTTGAGACTGAGTTGTGCTCAAAAAAAGCGTTGTTAATTATTTTGTATCATTAAGAATCATTGGAGGTGTTTTGTGTGAGAACTTTTATGCGTGAGTTAGAAATAAATTAAATAAAAAAATCGCGTTTCACTGAGAAACAGTATGAAACTATATATTTATCATCTTGAAATTCACTGTATTTATATTTCAGTATTACAATCTAATGAAATGTATAATGTTGATTTAAATATTAATGAAATCCTCTTGGTTGAAGCTTTGTTATGTGCTTTACAAAGAAAATTTTTAATTCTAATCATCGAAATTAATTTAACTTGGATGTAAGTACAACTGTACTTTGGATCGATCTTCATCCTACTTATATTCCTGAAAGTTTGTTGTAAGTTAAAATGAAAAGATTTATGCATGAATTTATCAAAATTTCGAAGGTTGCCGAACACTGGTTCGCCAGAACGACTATCGTAAGAAAAGCTGTCGTGATTGTTCCGACCAGAAAATACTATACTTTTGTAATATCTATAATAAAATCGTTAATATTAGTTTATTTACATTATTAAGCGAATACAATCGTAATCGCCAGTAGATAATTAAACTAGTCGGTAATCGTATGTTAAGCTTAAACCAACTCACAGGAGTCCTGTTTCGGTATTAGATTTCTGCATGATTATCGTTCGTCGACACGACACGAACACACTCGCACAGAAGCTAACACGTAATCAGATCATGCTGGTCTCGAGTGGACTGCAAAGTCTTTTAACAGTCTCAGAATATATAAATAATTTATAAAATATTTCATGAAAAAGAAATAAAAACATAGGTAGCTATTTTAAATTCTTTCCTTTATTTCATACTGTAATCTCATTATTATTTATAGTCTTTAATTAATATTAATAATATAGATATATTAATTAAATTTATACAAATCAATATTCTGTTTTTATTCTCAATCTAAATATTAAGTCCTACCATATCTTAAATATAACATATGTATATAATATATATTATTTATATATTATATAGTTATATATATATATATATATATATATATATATTAGTATATAATATTATCTATATATTATATATATTTATATCTATATTATAATATATATATATATATATATATATTATCATATATATAATTATATATAATAATATATATACTATATATATATAATTATATAATATATATTATATATAATACAGCTTATATATATATTATTTGATACAAAAGCCCAATACTTATCATATTGGCAGCGATCGGTCCAAACATTATTAGTTTAATACTTTAATTACAAATATAAATCAATATAATTGTACCTATACACTAATACAGGCCATATATAAGAGTATTATATATATATATACTATATATATATATAGTATATTATAATATATTAGTATATATCTTATTATATTAATATTTTAATGATTATCTATTATCTATATCTATATATACTGTTATCTTATATATAGTCAAAAAACAAATTATTTATTATTTATTTTTTTTTTTTTGGCTTACCCCCAAGTATCACCTTGCGTACCCTTGGGGTACGCGTACCCACTTTGGTGACCATGATCTATGCATCCGACTAAAAAGATTACAACTGATTGATATTGCTCGGAGTCAATCTATTCCTTATTTGAGTTCAACTTGTTTAAATAATGTACCCCTTTTTTTCTGTTTTTTTCTTTCGTTCTGACTCGGTGTCTTAAGCATACAACAGTAAATAGTTTCTTGCTGACATAAACATAGCAAGGAAAGCATTTTTACTATCATTCCAAAATTTTATTGGGTCGCAATATCCACTGATCACTGAATAACTGAATATTGATTAGTGAAATACTCAGAAGACAAATTTTGACATGTAGTATGTGCCATCCTCCCTATTTTTGTTCCCTGAAAAGACGAAAAATCTAAAACCCCACTCATATTTTCGGTTTTTTTACACAAAAACATTGGGGACGAACGATAGATGGCGAAATATGGGGGAAATAAGAGAGTTTCATTCAATCTTTCATGGTGGTCAGGGAGAGGGGGATACAGACATTTTTATTTTTTCCACGAGGCCTTTAAAAAATTTTTTTTTGGAAAACATATCTTGCTTCAATATTAAGGAAAAATATAGCAATATCGATATAATCGCTAGAACATATTCGCCACAAATAATATCGATATATTCGAGCAAAAATATTGGATATGTTCGCATACTATCAGATATTTTTTGAGCCATCCCTACCTCTTACCCTTATATGACAGTACTATTACTGCTCTCCTCCAATCCTCGGAACTATACCCTCCACAAACGCTTTGTTACCAACTTATGAATCCAAATTAATTATACCCTCACTCCGTTTTGATCATTTATCCAGTATTTTCATATCCAAATGAACATTTATGGCATTCTTCAACTTTCTCACAAATAAATTTTTTCGATTGAAACTAAGATCCTCATCCCAAAATACCTATTCCCTTCTTACCTATCAACAAGCACACCGATTCACTTATATTTCATTCTGCTTAATGTTGATTGGCAGATTTTCCGAATGTGTTCCCTACACTCTCCTACACCCATTTCATCATTAGGAAATCACTATCCCTGTTCATCTATTCCTATGGTCAGATTACCTTGTTCTCTATTCTTACTTTCGCACTTCTTCCCGGGAGCTTCTATTTGCCTTGCAAATCCCATTCATTTCCTTCAAACTGTTTCACTTACCTGTTTTTTATGCTACGGTAAGCCAATTCTTTCAGTAATTACTAATTTCCTTCCTTATATAATTCCATTAAATCTTTCTTTGCAACACTCATATGTGATTTTAGGGCATGCAATTCTCGTTGCTTGTTTACTTTTCCGCTTGCCTCTCTTCATTCCACACTCGCTTTGTTTACATTCTTGCTTTCTACTTTAGCAGAGCCACATACTTTATTTGCACTGCTAACAACAGCTTCCTTCTATTTGCTTCCAGATTTGTTCAATTTTCAACTTTTCAGCATTCAACTGATTTACTTGCGAGCACTCTTAAATATTAATCCATATTACCTTATTCACTTAACTTCTCACTCTTACTTCTACCCACTTCGTTTTCTTATCATCTTCCTCTCCATCATAGCCCGCACTAACTTAATTTTACATAAAACAACATAAGGATCCGATAATCCCATTCCTAACCCCCTCACTGATGTAATCATTCAAATCACATCTTGCAACATCTCCTGTTTTCTACCACTAGCAAAATTCAATCATTACTTTTGAACTTGATACCATCGCCTCCTATGCAGCCACTCTAGTATATCTATAGATATCCTTGTGCTCAAGAAGTATATTTACCAATACTTCTCCTCAGAGAAATCAATCTTCTTTCTACTATTCTCATTTTCTCCCAACACCCCAAAGCCCCCTGTTATGCCATCCCCTTTTTGATCAAATATCCAACTATTTAGATCACCCCATCCAAAACATCATTAAAATTATCTCACAAAAAACGCACTCTTCAACAATACCCTCAGATAGACCATATCTCATGACCTTTTCAAACTTAAATTTAACCAATAAAATTCTAGTACTTACACACACAAAATCTACCATAGCTCTTACATACAATCATTCACTCATGCAGAATTGCAACTCTTCTCTTCCGCTCTTTTCACACGAGCTCAAACACATTTACACCCACATACCTACTTCAATTTTCATGATTCCTTTATCTTAAAGTTAGTCACAACGGAGGAAATGCAATTTTGCTCCTTTCTAAATACATCATCACCTCTCTCCTCTTCTCCTCAACATTTATTCCTCTGACATTCCATGTACCCATAAGATTCATACATTTTCGCAGTAAGATAGAAGGCCGCTTTCGGTGATCACGACTTTCTCCGAGCATGCATTAGCATTCCTGGCCAAGATAATAGGTAGATGGGCAGCCAAACCAACTACCAACCCGTACCTTGGTCGCCTTCTCTAACGACACGCGACGTACGATGTGGGCCACAATTCTTTCTCCCCCAGTATAGGGATGTAGAGATATTGATGTTCTAAGATGTTGTCCTTATAGAGCTGGTCGTAGTATATAAGTAACTGTGGTATAATCTGATATGTGGATAAGGTGGGTGTCTGTTATATGATGTTTGTCTGGAGGATGGTTTGTATATGAACGAAAGGAAAGGCGAACATTAAGGTACACTGGCATCACTCCCTAATCAAAATGGGAGCAATTTCTATATGATAATATATTTATATTATATATATATATAGTATATATAATTATTATAGTATATATATAATATATTATTATATAGTGTATACTACTATTATTATATATATATGTAAATTTTTCGTTTTTACATACCCATCGATCTCTATTGTGGTATACAGATTCCGGTCTACTCTGGTGCGCAATCTTGGTTCTTCATTACTTTTCGCAACAATCCCAGTCTTTCTTTTAATTCCATTATTGTTGAAAAATTCTCTTCTTTTTTACGGTATGTTCTTATTCTTAACCAAAACTCACTCATGTTTCAGCGCACAGATAGCAAGCACTTACTTTCCTCAACCATCTATATTCAGGGTCACCAAACTTTTTTCCCGTCGACCCGTCAAGGGATTTGCCTTTTTATCGGAACCTAAGTTCAGTTTTACAAAAAATCGAGTCATTTTTTTTGCATTTTCTGATGTTAAGCATTAAGAAGACCTATAATTAACCAATCAAGAATTATTTTCCATATCTTTAAAAGCAACAAACACCTTCTTAAAAAGTATAATTATTTTTCCACGTTTATATATCTTAAAAAATATAGCAAAATATGACTATATTGTAATTTATCCAAGTTCTCAAAACGCTACGTATCATAATACGGTGAGGATGATCACCAAACATCTTTAAAAATACTACACGTAAGTCCATATGTAATGATAAAACCTCTCTGATGTCATCTTGCGACTACTACTGAATACTTTAAAATGTTTAACACATCCTTTTATAAAATAGTTGATAATTAATGGGATGGATGTGTTGAAGAAAGCAGTAAGATATGATATTCGGTGAAAAATTGATATTATAGTATTATATAATATATTACTTATATATAATTAGTATATATATATATATATATATATATATATATTATTATTATATATTTATATTTATATATATATATATATATATATAGAATATATTTATATAACTATATATATATAATATATATTTTCGAATACTGTTGGAATATTCTATTTTTTTCCTAGACAGTTTAATTGATCCTCTGTTGTATTTATCGACCCCTATCAAACCTCGAGTAGGAATCAACCCATTAAGAACTCTTACCGATTCCAAGGGTCGGTGTTGACCTCTTTGGCGAACCCTGATCTATATCCTTAGTTTCAATTAAAAGAAGGTTGTTGTACGTATAATTACAGTGACGTTGTCTGTTCGCTAGGACACTTAAATTTCAGAGTCTTTATAGAATTATTATGCTTAGGCGTTTGGAAGACTACATTCTTATTCTCTTAATTTATTTCCCAAGTTTTCAAACTATTTTAAGCTCTTAGGTTATTTAACCAAAAAATAATACTAGTCTTTGCTTGAACTTACCATTCTTGGTGATTCAACTATTAATAAAAAAAATAATAATAGCTCTCTTCACCGTTCGTTGTCAAGGTACAGCTGATGAAATTGCACACCATTTCTCTGTCAAAAAAAAGCATGAGCAGATACTATAGCTCCGTAAAAGTGTCACTGATCGTCTTGAGGACAATATCAACACAATAAAATTCATTTTAACTTTGAATCAGACTTATTTGGGCAAACATTTTCCACATCTCGGTTCCACCTTTCATCCTCTGATCTCCTTATCTTTCTTGATCTCTTCGCTGCCATCTCTCTCTCTCTCTCTCTCTCGTCTTCTTCTATCTAATTTCTCTCCTTCTCTTCTCTCTCTCTCTCTCTCCGTTTCCTCCCTCTCTCTCTTCCACACAATACACACGCACACACCACACACACACTCACACAAACACAACCAAAAATCGCAAATTGGACCAAAATAGCTTTATAAAGGAGATTCCTCAATTGAATAAAAATTTATAAAGTAACTCATATCTATTGTAATAGTCTCTGTAATTGTTAAGATTGAAATATTTCCAATTTTTAATTCATTACTTTTATGTAAATGGATATAATTGGGCTCTCTTCGTGGAGCACCGCCTTTTGATTATTCCTATAATCTCGACATTCCTTCTTGTTGCAAGCGGCTCTCTTCAACTAGCTGGAAAGGAGAACTCTCTTATTCCTTTAACTTGCCATTGCTTTTGGTATGGTGGTCCTTTTTTTTTTTTAAAGATTCAAAAATGGTATAAAAATAAAGATTTGCAAATGATCTAAATTTCTTTTAATCTTATTTCCTCTGAAATGATTTCAAAGGACCTTTCCTTTTTAAACAAAAAATTTCGGGGTATGTATTGACTCGGAAGGCGGTCTCTGGTAACTTTTTTTCACATCTGACTTTTTGCTTTGTTTTTAAAGACTTTCGTATAGTTTTATGAAACTTTTAGCCTTATCAAACTTTTGATAGGTTTTACTTAGCTTGAGTCCCTTTGAAGGAACGAGAGAGAGAGAGAGAGAGAGAAGAGAGATAGAGAGAGAGAAGAGAGAGAGAGAGATGAGAGAGAGAGAGAGAGAGAGAAGAGAGAGAGAGACGAGAGACGAGAGACGAGATAGATGTATATGTAGATAGATGATAGATAGATAGATTAGTAGATAGATAGATACATAGATACGATTGCTACTTCTGATAAATATAATTAATAGATATATAAATTCATTTTGAACGTGAGTAGTAAGAACCACAAAAGCTGGAGTGGTCAGATTTAGCTGTTTTGCTGCCAAATCTGGCACTTAACCATTTTTAGCTTTTTAGGGGCTACTTTTTAGCATTCTTTTGGTTGTCTTATGTATGCATTTATTTCTATTTTCTGCACCCTATCTCCTTTTAATGCTATGAGTCCACTTATTTGGGTAATGTACTAATTAGTCCTGTTAATTATAAACCTTTCAGTGCTGCATAACTGATTTTGTTGTTTTGTTGTCGTTGGGTCGTGTTTGGTGTCTTTTTGGGTTTAGAGGGTCGGCGGATCGATTCCCGGTGTCGCGTCAGATTTGGGTAGTCTCCGAGCCCCGTGCGTGAGGTTCATCGAACGGCCTGTGCTCATTGCTGCTTCTGCCTATCGAATGTGTGAATACTCGACACGATACATCCGTAAACACAATTTGACCGACTACGATAGCAGTGATGAATTATATACTTGACCGAACTCAAGTATGACGTCACCCATTCCCGAGTCATTATATTTAAAATTATTATTTTACATTTATTTTTTAATTTTATTAAAATTTCTCACTCTCTGTATCGAACTTTCATCACTTTAGCTACGTTGTTAGTTTTAACCACTGGCATCGATGACTGCAAATTCAATCTGTGAAATATCTAATTTATCTGTTATCTAAAAATTGACCATTTTGGAAGCAGATAGCATTCACTCCTTTTGCCCTTTTCATCCTCTGATCTATAGGAGCCTTTTCTTGTGGAATATATATATATAGTATATAATATAATATATATATATAATATATATTATATATATATATATTATATTATATATATATATAATATATATATATTAATATATATTATTATATGTATAATATATTATATATATATATAAATATATATATATATAATATAT
>JABUQX010063244.1:0-38707 GCA_015478945.1 Trachelipus rathkii
GAGATTTGAAACTATTTAAAGGCAGGATTTTTTTTGTTGCTTGTTTTTGATTAGTTGTAGGCCATTCTATTGAACAAAATGTATTGAATAAGGTATTGAACGGTCAACGTAAAAGAAGTATTTTAAGGGCAATAAACCTTCTTTTTTTTTTATACGAAATGAAATTTTTTTCCTAGTTGTGACTAACTCTACATCTCATTTTACCTTGAACAGGAAAAAGTAATTTTTTCACCCTTAGAACATTATTTATGTATCATAGAGCTACTAAGAAATTTTTTTTTATCCGTCCTAAGTTCCGTGTGGCCGGTTAACAACTTTGTCCATATATATATTATTAGTTAATTATATATATATATAAATATTTATTATATATAATATTATATTATATAAATATATATATGTTATATTATATATATTTTCTATATATAGATTATATATAGGGTAAAATTGAACCTTCGCTCTGAGCTTTTTGATAATGCGATATATGAGTATTGGATATATATTTATATATTATTATATATATATATATATATATATTTATATATATTATATATATATATATATATATATATATATATATATTATTATAATATATATATGTATATATATATATTATTATATATATATTATTATATATTTAATATATAATAACTATTATAAGAAGCGAAGTTTCTGGGTAATTGACGCTTTTGAAGCATATGTATGTATTAGAATTTTAATTTTATTTTCGCTATTTTTCATTTTCTTTTATGTTTTACAACCGCGGTATAGCAAGACCGCAGTAGTAGGAGAGGAATATCGGACGCCAAATTGGGAGGGTTTTCCTGACCAATTTTAAACCTGCTTGATTTTTTGGCCTTGGACTTTTGCCTTGATTTTTGCGGCCCTTCGAAGAGGGGCGGCCAAACGGTTGGTAAGCAAACCGTTGTACGTGTCTCCCCCTAGTTTTTTGGCCTCCTTTAGGGGCTTAGCCCTTTTTTGATGTTTTGGGCCTTGATATTTCCGGTTTGGCCTTGATTTTGGCCTTGTTAATACGGAATCAAGGGCTAAATTGACATTCTTAAAAATTTAACCGATTCTTAAGGTTCGTAGGGATTAGTAGGATTATCTTGAGCACCTCTAGGTACTACTGCCTTGCCTTTGGCTATGTAATGTGCTAACTGAGGTAAGTAGCGTATCTGGCCTGCTTTGGATCTGCTAATTATTTCCATCGCGGTCGCCTCTGCCCCTAACACACACACACACACACAAACACACACACACCACACACACACACACCATACACACCCACACGTGGCTAGTATATTATATATATATATATATATATATATATATATATATATATATATATATATAGTATATATATTATTATATATTATATTATAATATATTATAATAATATTATATATATATATATATATATATATATATATATATTATATATATATTATTATATATATTATAATATATAATATATTATATATATATATATATATATATATATATATATATATATATATATTATATATATAATATATATATATATATTTAATATTTTTATATATATATATTATATTATATATTATATATATATATATATATATATTATCTATATATAAATATTATAATATATATATATATATATTAATATTATTATATATATATATATTATATATATATATGGAGACCGTCAATCCTACCCAGAGACACTTACACTTACACTCACACTCACTACTCAGATACACCACACACACATACGAGTCATCATACACTACTCACAATATGATCTACTACATAAATCCTGACTTTAAGAAACTCAGTTTTTACTGCTTTATAATACTATATGATCTTAGATTTACTGGACACATTGGCACAAAATCTCACGCTGGAAGTTTTATAAACTCTTAAATATAACTATGGAACTCTCACTACACAGCTTAACATCACTATCTCATATAGATGATGAGAGAGTATAATATATCACATCTTAATCACAGCTCACGACACTGTACTAAAGCGCACTCACACGACGACATTATCGTTACCATAATGAGTCGTATATGTAGACACTTATTAAACGAAGAGGGGATGAGGACTGTTTTACTACATTATATTACTTAACTCGATGTGCAGTGTGATATTGTCTTGTAGCCGTTTTAACAAGTATATGTGAGTGTGCTATGTTTTTAGTGCTCGACTGTCTCATTTCGTCTCGTGTGATGTTTAGTGTGAGGAGTGTTCATAACGTATATGTGGAGTGGTCGTCGGAGGAATCACGCGTAGCGTGTATATAATGAAGTTTACGTGGAGCTCGCTTTATATTAGTATTCTGATGGGTGTATTCTCAGAGGATGAGTTCGTTACACGAATGCAGTCCAGATGGAGGGAATGAGTGCATAGTTGAAGTTGCCTTGTATTGCGATGGTGAGTGCATACTATCAGTTCTCTTAAGGTTGAGTTGAGTACAGAGCTTCTGCTACATTTATTTCTCAATGCTTTCTTATCTAGCTCATTTCTCGCTCTGATAACTGTGAGCTATATAGCCATCAATTCTATTAGTTAGTACTTCTCTCTTATATATGATTAAACGTGTTAAATTGGTGGTAATCGATTGTGTGTTATTTTATTTACTTGTCTGTTTTAATATATGTTATTTATTTCCCTCTGTATCTCTATTAATTTATTTTTTTATATACTATTTATATTCGTCTTATAATTAATTAATATTTTATTATTTTTTTTTTTATTATTTTTATAATATTTGCTTATTAATTGGTGACAGGTAAGGGTATAAGGCTATTATTATTATTAATTTTATATGAGCAAACATTACACTATACATCAAAACAAAACATCATCCATTACTCACTCTGAAGATAATAGTACTTATATACTCATTATTAATATAACATAATATAATATATTCACTATATGACTATATATTATATACACACTCATTCACAATGAATAACTTATATTATATACTCATTTTACTTAACCATAGACATTCCATTTTTACTACACACATCAAGCACATATTACAATCTATTACTAAGACTACTAATACCAATTTACGAGCTCACATACAGAACACACTCTAACACTTAAGCTCTTACCAATTCTCCATCCATATCCCTCCTTTGACTTAAGCGTTGTGACTAGTTCACCAACTTATATCTGCATCCACTCATAATTGCTACTTACACATCTTACATACAATACACACTCTCATATTGTACCACATTATTAACAGCGACTTAACACATACGCTAATTTATCACATTTATGTCTACGTCCCATACAAGTATATACATTTACACACAAACGAGAACTAATTATCTCTTATTACACACCTACTCCATATTCTCTCGATCCTCACGATTGATGGTGTATCTATTTATGAATAGATCATTTTGATGACATCATCTTTGATACCATCTATGTGATGATTCTCTTTGATTAAGTTATTCTTTGTTCGGTTCATCTTGACAGTATGTTCTTCTACTCTTTTGCATACGTAACAAAAGGATTTTTTCACAAACAAACACCCAACCACGCGTATTCTTCACCACGCATCACGCCAGGTGCGCCGAGGCGCAATTCTTACTCTCTCACCCGATTACTACGCTCATTACCATATCTATTTCGCGTGCAGCCTGTCATGATGTTTCTGCAAATTTATTACGACCGCTCGTTATTTTATAATAACATATATATATATATATGACCAAGCCATCTCAATATACTCATATTTAAGTTTTTATTAACACTTAACCTAATTATTTCATTATTATTAAACATATTTATTCATGTGTCGATAAGAGAAATTTATTTATTAACCTGTGATTACATTTACAGACTTATTTTGTTTTATCAACTTTATTATACAAGTCTGGTGATCTAGCTATTGTTAATATAATATACTAAACTTAAAATTTAATATTTTTCTAAGAAATTTATGAGTATTTTTATTAAAAACTTTTTCTCTCATGTTTTACTTCTATTAACTTAGACAATATATTTTCATGTATAAAATACAATATACTCATAGTTACTCAATACACTTCAAAGCAGTAATCAGAACTCATAGAAGTGTTACGCCTAACTAAAAGGGATTAGTATGCTTCTTCGTCTACTCAACTCTGATATAGTCTACATACCTTTTTTTGAGTTCTAATACATTAGATGTTTTTTAACGCTTGTAACGTGATCTTATGTATTTTTACACTATATCAATATCCTTATAGCACGTAATGATTCAGATAAAATTTATAATAGAGAGATGTTACCTTAACAACCCAAAAGGTGAAATATTGTAACTGCCTTTTGCTGTAACTTAATACTGTCTTTTAATTTTCATTGACATATTCAATATTCTCTATATATTTGGTTTTTCTTTTTTTATTAAAATAATAGATTAAAACTATTTTACACTCTCTCTCATACTTATTATTATATTATTAATTCATGTTAAAACTATAAAGCAGTAAAATAGTATATAGGAAAGTTTTATTCAAAAGGTCATAGTCAAATTTTATGTGTTCCAACTCGTGAAGAGTTTCTTTTGTGTTATTACTTTGCTTTAAAAGATTTACTACGTTTTATACACTCACTCATGGTTTTCATCAGAACACAAGTTCATTCATGATCTTAACTCATACGTTCGTGTCAATCCTAGATTTAACTTATATGTTTAACTGTCTTGTTACTAGCTGTTAAACCTCAATATATTTCTGCTCAACCCATTATTATATAACGTGAAGGTTTTCCCTCTTATGTCTTTTTTATTTTGTATTTAATACATATTTTATTTAATTTGTATTATTATTAAATTATTATTTTTATTTTATTTTTTATTTTGTTATTATTAAGTTTTTTATTATTATTAACTGTAGTGTTATTTACTTCATGCTATTGTTATTTAAACACACTACACAGCACACACCATTACACTTACTTAACACACCAACAATTCAACTACAACACAACACACACAACACACATCACACATCAAAAACAAACACGACACACAGCCTAAACACATACACTCTCACCCTCACACACTATTTCATGAGACGGATCAAACACACCACCCGGTCGGCGTTTAAGACTTTTCCACAGTCCACACAACTATTATTCGCCATAAGACCCACCTGCATTAAACTCATTATCACATAGATACTTTGTATGAACATAATGCTTATGAATTCTCATTAAACACATTTTGTTTTTAATTAAATTACGTATTTATTCGCTAGGGATTATATCTTTAGATTAATATTCAAAGTTTCTGGGAATAAAACTTATAATAATAAATCAATCATTATCATTGAACAAAGAATTATTATTATTAACGAGTTTTAAATAACTCTTTTTGTTGATAATTTTATAACTATAAGTGTTTAAAATAATTTTTATCTAAAAATTTACATGAGAAATTTTAATTAAAAACTATATTTAACTGTACTTAAGCATAAATCAGTAATTTCAGTAAGGCAAGCCCTAGCCTCTAAATCAAGCTAATGCAACGTTTGATTCAATAATGTGATCATTGATGCTTTATCAAACTATCCTTTAGTCATGGTAATAAGTAATAAAAAATAACAAAATATTAGTTCTATTCTCTGCAACAATAACATGTAATTTTCTTAAAAAATATTCTAGTTTATTTAAAAATTAACATGTATTTCACTTATCATTAAATATTATTCTGCTCAAACTGTTACTAAAAAATACATTTCCAAAGTTTATGCTCTTTAAATAACTTTGGATTTTCTTTGTTAATTTTATCTATGTAAATTTGACAATCCAACACACGAGAAAACACAACAAAGCGCACTCCTTACAGATACGAAACTGCTCTCTCTTGAAAATTGTGTTGAAATAACTACTTTAGACCAAAATTTAGGATAAACCTTTTTGTACTCCGGGGCGATTTAGGCCCGAACAGGAGTCAAAAAATATATTTTCAAACTGACCTCTTTCTGTAAAATGTGGGGCAATAACTACGTTAGGCCTAAATTTTAGATGAAGCTTTTTGTACTCGGGCTGATTTAAGCTATACCGAGTCAAAAGGTAATCCAAGTTTAGACAGAGAATTCATTTTGTTATTAGTGTATTTTTATAAATATATTTCAAACTGAACTCTTTCTGGTAAGATCATTTAAGCAGGTAAGAAGGAACGCTTTCCTTGTCTTGTGATTGATTGGAGGTAATCTCCTTATCTCTATAGTTTCAACCTGCGCATTGTGATTTGGTCGAGAATTATTTTATCAGCTTTTTGGTTTTAAGGTATGTAAACTACACTGTTTTTCATATCCTAAGCACTTACTGTTGATTGGATGAAACCTGATGCATGATGCCTCCACTTTCTACATATGATGTTATTATGCTTTTAGACAGCATGAAGGTTTTGTTTCAAGGACACTTCAGTATCTGTTAAGCGGTGCTAGCAAGTTATCTGATTTGTAATTAAAAGTGTTTTTATTTTTATTAAGTGTATATATAGTGTTATAATAATTACATTGAGGAATAATTATTATTTTCACTAGAATAGATAATATTCAATTCACTAGATTTTTATAGTGATCGACGTGAACAAAACGCAAAAGGGCGCCGCAACTGCGACCCGTGCGGAACAGCCGCATGGAGCTCGCCGGCGTAATATTATGCGGTCGCGAAATATTTCTTTATGATATGCCGTTTGTAAAACTTTGAGTTATACAGTCTTTTGTATTTTCAAATATTCGGTTTCCTATATTATGAGTCGTCCATTTTATTCCTAATTTGAACTTTTTTATTTTATTGTATAGAAAAATACCATTTCACTGATAAAGTTCTTGAAAAACAATTTAGTTTGAAATGAAACATTGTTTTGGTAGAAAAACAGGTTTGTTTTATTTTACTGCCTAAATGTTATAATTCTTGAGGAATATTAACAATGAGGGCGGATGTAACGCTTGGCAATGTTCTCTTTGTGGTTTGCTTTTCAAGATCTTATTGACTTGCTGTCGAGGAATGTTAATAGGGATCGATAGTTTTGAGTGACTGGCCTTAAATGGGTGTCACCTATCAGGAACGTAGAGTTATGTATAGAAGTTGCGCCATTACCCTCCCTTTCTCAGAAATGTCTTTACAGTTTTAATTCTTCTTATGTAATAAGTATGAAAGTTTTGTTCATCTTAAAAGTGTATTACATTAATTACTGAGGAGTGTGTGCTATATTTAGGTTATATATGAGTATCTCATTTGCGTATTGTGTGCTATTGCATAAAAACATTACCCTCCTTGTAACACACAGTAATTTCTCTTTATGGATTCAGATAAGGGATTATCATATTATTATCTTCAAAATTAACAATCGAAGTAATGTAAGTTCATTCCTCTTCTATATCAGCTGTTGTATTCATTCGGTAACCATCGAGAATATCTCCCTGGGTTTGTAATAAACACTGATATCCAGGAAACTAAAAATAACTAATGCGCTTGAACATATGTTTATAATATAATTCTGGTAGAGGTATGTTTCTTATACGGTACATCAAGACTATATTATAACATACTGAATGGGAGTGCCCAAAGATATCATCCTCTGAGTGGAGCCCTACCACTTATGAAATGACAAACGCCCCATATTTTTCGCGACCGCGTAAGTAATACTTTACGGGGGCGGTTCATGGCGCCGCTGTTCGCACCGGGTCGCGCTTGCGGGCGCTCTTGCGTTTTGCTTCACGTGATTATTACTATAAAATCTAGTGAATTAAATTATTACTCGGTATTCGGTGGAGGTGGGAAGGGGAGATTATTAATTTATTCCTGCGAAGTGTATGGTTGATTTTATTAATGTACATGGATATAGTCGATCTGGTATGTAATAATTATAATAATCACTTATTTGGATATTGTCATCGAGAATCGTTATGAAAATTTTTGAGGACAAATTTTAGAAAATTGTGGAGGTTTGGGTCTAATGGAAGATCACTATAGACACACCTGCTGCAAGTATTTATACGATTGTTGGTTGGTTATGTGTTGGTAGACTGTAGCTAATTCTTCATGCTGATCAGCTAGGTAAAGGCTTACGGATTTTAGTGTAAAACATTGTTTTGTTCGATACCTTAAAACCAAAAGAGCGATAAAATAATTCTCCTAACCAATGCAATGCGCGGTCATTATAGAGATAATGATCATCTGGCAACGAATACAAGGGAAAGTGAAAGCATTTCCTGGGTCTCTAGGTGCTTAAATGATCTTGCAATTATGTTCCAGATTTTAGGGTTGGTGTGAGGTCAGGAGTTTATTTACACTAAAATATATTATTAATAAGGCAGGTTGGACTTGTTGTGGTCTAGTGCGGGGCACTGGAATTACCGTTCTGGGGACCTGAGTATAATTATTAGGCCTTAAAATAGCCCGAGGTACAAAAGGCTTTATCTATAATTTAGGCTACGCGTCGTTACATCTTGAGCCCGACAGTCTGTTCACCAGCAAGAGGTCAGTTTGCAGAAGATACGGTCGTTTGAGACTGGTATTACGGGCTAAGATCGCCCCGGCGTAACTAGAGAGTGTGTGTGCACTAAATTATATTAGGTTTATGCGAGTAGTTACTTTTTTCGAGTCACAATGCTTGTGTGCATGGGAAAGATGTCGTATGGTGGGCTTGCGTATTCTGTACACGCGCAGTGACCGGTTGTTTGTGGTGGTGTTTCTGTGCTCGTGTGGTCAAGTGTCATCTAGTAGATATTATACTAAAGATAAATCCAAAGTGTAATTTAAAAAAATATTTTGAATATTTTTAGTTAACATTGAGAGAATAATATAAATGTAAGTGAACTTATATTGTTATTTTCTTAAATAAAATCTAGAACTGATTTTTAATAATATTCATGTTATGCTAGCAGAGAAGACTTGATTTTGTTATTTTTATAACTTATTACATGACTAAGGGACTCACTCGCTAAAGCAGTAAGTCACATAGAACAGAAACGTGGCATAGCTTGGTGTAGAGGTCTACTAGGGTCTGCGGTTACCTGATTTACTGATTATTGTTTAAGGTACGTAAAATATATGTTTTTTTTTAATAAGAATCATGAAAATTTAGCTAAAATTGTGTGTGGAGACTTGCATAGTTATAAATTTACTCAAACGAGAGAGGGTGTGTGAGAGCAGTTTTAATAATGAATTCTTGATTCAAAGATAATAATTGAAATTTATTAAGTAGAACTTTTAAGAAACTTTGAATGTGTGTGTGAGTTATCATTGAATGAGTTAATATAGAGTACGTATGTTGAATATAAAACATAAAATGGTTTTAATCACACATTTATAGCGTTATGTTCACATTCAAGTAAGAACTTTTGATATTTTTAAGCAGGTGGTCTATGGCGAGTGTAAGTGTGTGTGTGTGTGTGTAGTGTGTAGTGTAGGTGTCTAGTATGTGTGTCGGCTCCTTAATCAATAGATCTCGGGTGATAGAGTTGTATAGTGTGTGTGTGTGTGTTTAAATCACAATAGGCATGAAGTAAGTAACAAATAGAAAAATAAATAATAAAATAAAAAATAATAATAAAAATAATATAATAAAGAGTAACAGTAAAAGTATTAAAACACAAAGTGAAATATATAAAGAAAGCATAATGTTAATAACTGTAGAGATAAAGCAGTAAAAATATGAGGTTAAGAGTAAGAAGTAAACATATGAGTTTAAAGCGCAGTAAAACAGTAAACGATATGAGTCTAAGCAGTAAAGCAGTAAAAACAAAAGGATACTAATGCCCTGTTGCAGTGTGGTATGGCTGATTGGATTTACTGATTTACTGCTTTTAAGTATGTAGTAATGTTAATACATATATGAGTTAAAGCAGTAAAACATTGAGTTAAAGCAGTAAGACCGTGATTAAAGCAGTCTAAGCAGTAAAACAAATGAGTTAAACAGATTATTGAATCATGCATTTACTTTTTTGTTGCTAGTGTTAACACTCTTTGATTTACTGATATTTACTGCTTTAAGGCAAAGAAACCATATGGATGGATGTAAATGTAAAGCAGATAAACCCATGGATGAGTAAACGTAAAGCAGAAAATCCCATGGATGAGTGTAAAGGTAAAGCAGATAAACCCAATGGATGAGGTAAAGCAGATAAATCAGTTAAAGCATGTAAAACTAAAGCAGTGAACCCCTTGTTGCTATGTAAAGCCTCTATTGGATTTTGACTGAGTTTATTGCTGTTAGGTAGTGTATGTTAATAAATATACGAAACATAAAAGCAAGTAATAATTCATGATTACTCCATAGAAGGGCAAACTACATTCCAAGTGCAAGGTCAGCAAATAAAAGCATACTATGCCCTTTGTGGGTCTTTTATACACCTCTATTGATTTTACTGATTTGCTGGCTTTGAAGTTTCAGTAATATTATCATGTTTTTAAAATAATAATGTTTATTTGAAGTAAAATTAAAATACCTTTCGTGTATTTGAAAAGATTTTTTAAGGCCAATTAATAAATATTGAATATAATAATAATAGATAAGTCATGAGCTACAGTTCTAGGAAAGACAAAATCATTTTTAATAAAAATGTCTTTGTCGAAGATCGACGAGGGCCGCAGGGTAGCCACGGTGGTCTTTTCTGCCACGGTGTGTCGCCTGCGGTGCACGCGGAGGGTGGGAACGGGGAAATCTTGGCGGCGCACGCGGCCGCGGCTAGGCGGAAAAATTGCGCCTGCGGGCGCACGCGGCGAGTGGGTACGCGGAAATATTGCTCAAAGATGCACATCAGAGAGTACCGCAAAGATGATTTCATCAAAGATGAATGATCAATATAGAGTGATCAAATGGATGATGTCATCAAGGATGATCATCAAAGTATGAACCATCAAGCTGAGGTATCAAAGAGATTCGAGTGTGTGAGTGTAAGTTTATCTGTGTATCTGTGTGTGAGTGTATATGGGTAAATGTAAGTGTCTTTGGAGAGTGTAAGCGCTTATAAGTGTCATAGTGTGTATGTATGTAAGTGTAAGTGTCTATGGTGAGTGTAAGTTGTTATAAGGGCCTATGGGCAAGTAGGTGGTGTGTGTGTGTAAAGCGTAGTGTAAGTGTGTACTCTGTGCTGTGAGTGTAAGTTATGTATCTAGCATGTGTGTGTGTGTGTAAGTATATTATATTATATATAATATATATAATATATAATATATATATACTATATATATATATTAATATAATATATTATATATATATATATATATATATATATTTATCATATATACATATTTGTGAGTGATATATATATATATAGGCTATGATGAGTTGTTTTAGAAAGACTGAGCCTCATTAGTAGTGAGAGACCATCCTAGCAAACATTGTAATATAGCACAATCGATCCGCCGAGCGACACATATTGCTATGATGTTAGAACCACCTTACATATTAGGGCTATCTCTAGACTCAGGGGAGAGCTAGAAAAGAAGTCTTGAAAAGGTGGCACTTCAGTTTTGGCATTATCGCGTGCCTCACTTGGCTACTGTAATGTGCATCATCTCTCAACTTTGAGCTACTCATTGGACTGCAACTATATTAATAGTAAAAATTGTGAACAACAACTCATTGGCACTCATGTGGCACACACCTGGCACTCACTTCTTTGTAGCTTACATCCAATATAGACTACTCATTATAGCAAATACTAATGTGCACCGCTAGATCAATCCTACGCTCAGATACACAATGACCTTTAGTATTGGGCACCTTCAAAGTGAGAACGGTTGCAAGCTTTTTAACGCCATATGGAGATTGAACCTCGTCATAAGAATGGCATCAATCAAAGTTGAGCCCATCAAGCACTGAACATGCAAGATAAGAGTGTTATGCAAAGATTGTAAGAGGCGTTAAGTAATCATAGTGATGTATAGTATGATAGAAACGAAATGTTGTTAGTGTAGTGTGTTGTTCTATAGGTGATATAGAGTGTCTATCGTAGAATGTAGTGAGTCTATTGAGGTAAATGTAAGATTGTTCTCTGGGGAGTGGTGGCGCATGTTCATAAAAAGTGTATAGTGAACTGGTGTTATATAGAGTGTCCATTAATGTAGTAGCTGATGTGTAATAAGTGACATGAGAGTGTTGATCCATAGTTGCATCGTGTGTATAGACCGGTAGTCTCCATATAAGTGTACACAGTGATAGTGCACTATAATAGGATGTCTGTGTGTGTGTGTGCTGTGCTGTTTTTTGTGTGTTAACTGTGTGTGGTGTTGTCTGTGAGAATGTGATGTTCTATGTGTATCTGAGTGCTCGCGAGTGGTGCATGTTTGTTAATTCGGATAGATATGCTTCTGGTAGGATAGATTAAGGTTGATGTTCTTTCTATCTAAATATATATATATATTTAATAATTAAAGATGTAATTATATCTTATGATATATCTATTACGGGTGATGATTAATACCTTTTATATTTTTAGTATATCATTAGTATCATATCTTATAGGATATTTATAAATTTAAGCCATATATATCAGTTACTATACTCTAATAAAAAGGATCATTATAGTACTCTAAAAATTTTAATATAGGCTACTTAAATATATATTTATTAGGAGCGTTATTCGTTATTATTATTATATTTATTGCTATTATATATTTATTTACACATAACACAATGTCCTGCATGGCTGCAAGGTGGTGTTGGTGTGATAATTATTTACAAGTACTCACCTCAACACATATTTTTTCACGAAAAAGATGAAATAGGGATAGGGGTAAGAGGGTTTTTCAGGCACCCTAGACCACACTCAGATAAAGATAATTTGATTTCTCGCGGATAGCATATTTTCTTCGGTACTCGATTGCGTGAATCGCTCTCTTCGGTTCCAAATACAAGCAACTTCAGAACTTCTTCACCAATTAAAATAATTTTTAAAATTGTTAGTCCTTTATGAAATGCATATATTAGTAATTATAAATTCGTATATCGGAAAATTCTCTCAGTTTTATAAATCATCCGAGTGAACCCAGATTGTGTAAGTTGAAATTAATTTCAAAATGTTGAAAATTTTGCAATGTTAAAATTCTGAATCGAGTCATTAAAAATAATATCCTCTTTGGTCCTTAATCTGTAGAGTGATGTGTAGAGCTGTACTTCGAACAAATCCTGTGGAGCATGAAGCTGCTTCCTTAAAGTGAAATGTCAGAAATTTTTGATGTCACTCTTTATTGAACTTTTGTCTTTTCGTTGTCAAAGTAATGTCCTCTCCAGACTTTTCATTTTCTCCTTTAAAATCTCTTCCTTGCCACCAGACTGTTGTTTCAGTCAACTTATATTACGGTATAGCTATTACAACGGCCACTAATCTTTTGAGCTCCATAGTCGCATACTTCTCTTTTGTATAATATATACTATTATACTATTATATATATATATGATGAGTAATATAGAATATAATCACTCTAGAACGATAGGAAAATAATAAAACTTTGAAATATTTTTAGTTAACATGGTGTGAAAACACTGATAAAGTTAGATAAATAATATTAAGGTTATATTTTAAATATTATATAATATAATTAGATAGAAGATTTTTTATTATAATATTATATATACGTGCCGCGTAGAGTGGTGTTGTTAGTGTATGTGTGTGTGTGTGTGTGTGTTAGTGTGTAGTGGTGGTGTGATGAGTGTGTGTGATGTGCTTTATTTTTGTGTGTTTAGTTGTGTGTAGGTGGCAGGAGGAGCGCGGATCGGATTAAGTTAGGACAGATCCAAATAAAGGTCCAATCCTTACTTGTGACTCTATTTTAAAGCAGATGACTGTTACGCTACCAAGCCCAAGCGAGTCATTATAGTACCTTCATAGAGGTGCTTCAATGAATAGTAACCCTACTAAAGATCGCTGTGTGCGAACTTTTAAGAATGTAAATTTTTTTATGAGTATTAGGGTGAAAGTTCGTGTGCCAAGTGTTGGGACGTAGGGGCTTGTCCTTACTTGGTGTGTGTGTTTTTATTTTTTGTGTGATTTTTTTTTTTTGTTCTCTTTTTGATTCACGGGTTATCAAGTAGACAGATATTTCATGAGGCCATTTAAAACGAAATATCTAAGTGCTAAAACACTCACAAAAATAGGCTATAGTCCATAAACGAAGGGGCCAAACTAAGGGGGGAGACAGCGTGATAACAGGTATGCTAGTACGCAATCTCGTTTTTTGTGACGTGCCCACTTTTGCTATTGAAAGGGCGCTCCAAATAATTTCAAGGCAAAAAAGAGTTCATAGGTCAGGTAAAATTTAGCGAGTAGAGTGAAATACCTCTCACACAGCTTAAAAATATTTGAGGATTACACATTATCTTTCCTTCGCTTCTTCTAACTAGATATGAGACAGCTGTTCTTATAATGACCGGCGTTTTTAGAACTGAGGAACTGAAGTGATAATAAAATCTTTCTATGGAAATATATTTTTTAGAGTATATTGACCATTATATATGCTAATAAGTATTCTATCGATGTTTTTATTAATTAAAAATCGAACCATAAATATGTTTTAATAATATATAATACCTGTATTACTTATATATTATGTATGTAGTGAGTGGTATAGCTTAGTGTATTTATATAGTTGATTATAGTATGATATATACTGTTGTTGTTTGTATGTTGATATAGGTTGAGTATTAGTGATGTTGAAATGATATTATATAATATCTGTTGTAGCATAGTTGTATAAGTATAATTAATAATATTACTGTTGTGTTAGGTATATGTAATGATAAATTATTTGTATGTTATGTAGAAGTGTAAAAGTTAAATATTCGTGTATGAAAGTTAGTTAGTTAAGATATCTGATGTGTTATAGAGTAGTAAGTGTGTGTAAAAGTATGTATAAGTGTTATGGGATATACATGTTAAAGTGATTCACTAGTATGATGTTTATAAATATATTATAAGTAATATTACATATATATTGAGTAATGTGTAAGTGAATTAGTGTTTAGATACTATAGTATTAAACTTAGACTTATTTGATAATCACATAAAGTATACATTCACTCGTGTTCATACAATAAAGGGTATAATCTAATTTGGTTACTATTTTCGTACAAGAAAGTGCGTGATTTTTCTAGTATGTCCAATTTTTCGAGTATTTGTTGTGAGGTATCAGATTAAATGATCGATTAAAGATTCTGTACTATTTCGTTATAAGTGTTTGAACATTGATATGGTAATATATGAATAGATATGTATCTTACATATAGTATATTAAGTAATATGTAGTTGTGTATATATGTAATAAGTTGATGTTGATATTGATTGATTGAGTGTTTAGTGTATGTGTGTGTGTGTGTGTATGCGTATGTGTGTATGTTGTAATAATAGTATTGTATTTATTAAAATAATTAAATATATTAACTTTTATGCAGCCATATGATAAGTTAATAAATTAAACTAAAATTATTAATAATATATATATATATTAAATTAAAATAAATAAAAAATATAAAATATAAAAATTAATTAAATATATAATATAATAATATAATAAATGAAATAATAATATAATTAAATAATAATAAAATAATGTATTTAATAACTAATATAATATAAATAACATATATATAGAATATTTATGAATGTTATTTAAAACATAAAAATATAAATATGATTAAAACAGTATATATATAAGCATGTAAAGTATTATAAAGCAAGTTAGAAATGACAGAATAGTTATAATGAGTAAAGCAAGAGAGAGGGGTAGATGGGGATAGAATATACCGCACATTCGCAATGCGCCATATGTGAGATATCCAGCATTTTAAGTTAATTTCACAATCACCGCATATACCGTACAACGCATTCGCATTCAAACTTTTTCTCTTGCGGATTAGATTGTTGATAGGTAATTCATCTATGAATTAATGAGAATCGTTGTGTGCCACTACCTTATCTATTTAGTATTTTAATATTATATGAGGATATTACTATATTGATGGTTTTCTTGTTAATGTTTATAATGTAATAATATTGTAATAATATATTTTAAATATGCAGTTAAAATACTTATTATAAAATGATAAGAAGCAGTATAAAAACAATTATATAGTTTATAATATATTAATATATAATAGTCACAGTTAAATAAGACATAATATATGAGAAAAACTTTTTATGGAGAACAGTGATTTTAATGATAGATTTAATATATATATTATATATAAGACACAGCTACCAATGAGAGAATAACTACAGTAATATTTGATAAGTTTTAATATAAATAATAGTAAGTTTAAAGTCTATTTTTAATAAACTAATAAGAAAAAAAAAAAAAAAATACCAGCTTTAAAATCTATAATGACGTCAGGTTCATAACAATATACATACTATATAAGCTACGATGTAAAGCATCATACTGATTTAATACTGTCTTTATTAATAAGGTTTATATGTATATAGTATTATTAATTAAATAATTTATTTAAAATTTAAACTACATACTTACTTTTTAAAAATAGAATCGATAATGAATATAAACATAGTAAATTTAAATTATAATTTGTCTAAGATATAATTAAGCCTTATTACTAAATAAAATATGATTATTACATCAAGTAAAATACAAGTGAATGATATAAGCATGTCTACAGTCCAGAAGTTCATTGTCCATGGCTCCATATGTCATATCAGTTTTGTAAAAACTAGGTTATGCTAACAAAAGCTCAAAGACGGAATACATTGTGCTGGATTATGTCGTGAGTTCCATGCTAGGTCTGGGACATTGGATAACGGTGACAAATATATAAAAAAGAGAGGAATAAAAAATGAGAAAAACAAAAAAAAATATCTCCATAAACTACAATAGCTACAGCGAAAAGAAGTACATTTTTGGAATCCTGGTAAGTTATTTCACATGGAAATAAATTAATAAAATAAAAATATAATAACAAATAAATATTAATTATTTTACTAAGGTAAAGTATATATGATTAATGAAGTTAGAAGACTCTATTTAAAGAGACCATTGTTATATGGTTTACTCTCCGTTAAAATAAATAGACATTCTATTAAATTTTTGCTTTGGTTTTTTTTTTTTTACTAAATTTCTTCCTCCACGAAGGTATTACATTCTTAACACGATGGATAGAAGAAATCGGGGCTTCTCGGCATTCCCGTTACTACGC
The DNA here is from genome assembly GCA_015478945.1 of Trachelipus rathkii. NCBI lineage: Eukaryota > Metazoa > Arthropoda > Malacostraca > Isopoda > Trachelipodidae > Trachelipus > Trachelipus rathkii. The sequence goes on from JABUQX010063244.1 coordinate 17,165, forward strand.
GGGTTAGGGCTATTTCCCCCTCCGGGTGAGGGTCTCTTCCTGAATACCTCCGCTCTTTGGTCATATTGGGTGTCGGACGGGGGTTTTCCTCCGCCTCCCTACTAGAGGTATCGAGAAAATCGATGTTTCTCACTCCCCTAAATATAATCCCGTCGTGACTTTCGATGACCCCTGCATAGTGGGTGCTCGTGTAAAATAAAAGCAAATATTTCTATAAGTTAGATATAGTACCTGAGTTTATTTTGATCGGAAAGAATTGTTCAATTAAAAAAGTACTACATAAACTATAAGCTAAGGTCCTAAACACTAATTCATAAAATTACTTGAGATAAATGAGTTTATTATAACAATTTAACCTTTTTTTTTTTATCTATATTAATTAATTTTTTTTTTACATTTTCTGTGCCTGTGAAAATTTTACCAGGATTCCGAAATGTATTTCCTCTTTTGCTCTGCTTTATTAGACGGATTTGTTTTCTGCAGATTTTTTTTTTTTTTTCTTTTATTTTCTTGATTTTTTGATTTTAGATATTATAGGTATTTTTTTTTTCACATTTTTCCAGGACCTAGCCTTGGATCAGTCACTTGCACGGGATGCAGATGTATATAAGACTGCGATATGTTATCTTGCATAGCATTTAACTTAGTATTGTTAAAGAATTTACATAATACAGTGACAAGTAGTGGAGTGAGACTCTTGGCATAATAATAGATGCTATTTCAATCAAAGAATTGATATGCTCATATCTATAGTAATTGATCAGGTAAATAACTATAACATATTATGGTATATTGGATGAGGTTAGTAAGAGTGTACGTGTCTCGTGTAAACTGTGGTATATATAGTAAGTGGTTAAATATATTGGACTAATGTAAGTAGGTACTTTAATGTAGCGATGATGGTATAGTGTACTATTATATAAGGTTGTTTATATATTATATAAAATATTACTAATCATACATATAGTTTAATAAGGTAATATAAAGCATTCTAATAGTGTTAAGTATAATACTGAATACACCCTCGATAATCTCTAATATACTACCTTTTATATACTATATGGTGGTAAGAACAGTCTAATGAGTGAATAGTGCGGCATATAGGATGTACTAAGAAACAATCATGCTGGACAGGAGGAGTACATAAGTGCTTAGAAGATTTAAGCACTTTCTGTCGGAAGAAATGGCACGCCATTGGGTGCAATAATAACAACTCTCTCTCTAATGTAAAGGATACAAAACAAAGATTGTCTTGACTAGGGTGTTTTACAGCAAGGTTTAAATTATTATTGAGGTTTACGGAGCTCTACGTGCACATGCACATGCCTTGCTCAAAGATCCTACGAAAAAATTGATTTTCAGACCCTACCAACAATGAACAAAGCAAAAGATCACCGTAATAGAGTAGCCCAAAGTTACCCATCTGTTAGCGATACTTCATTGATGAATCATGAACGTTCTTTGGCTTCTAGCAGCATGAAGAGTCTTTTTCAGAGAAGGTGTCAAAAGACCCTCTATCATTGATCGAAGAATATCTAAGAAGAGAAAGGCTTGGAATTGCCAGATAACGTCACTGGTTTTGTGGCACCTGAATTAATGTAAAAGTTTTCTACATCTTGCAGAAATTGCCAGGGAATTCTTAGCATGCCCATAAACAGTGTAGGTAGTTTGCGTCTTTTAGTGGTATAGATCTCATTTTGCTGACAAAGAGAAGCAAACCTCTCCAATGTAAGGGCCTGGCGAGAAACATTTGTTTCTTGAAGCATAATTTGAGAATTATATAATTTTCAAACATAATATATAAACCCTTTTTCCAAATGGGTGAAGGCTTGGCAAAGAAGTTTTGGTTGGGTGCATAAAGAATGGGTGCAACATGGCTCCACATAAATGCAAACAAAGCGTCATTATATTAATCTTCCTTTTAGATTTATATATATTATATACCTATTTAGGTAAAATACACTATATATATATATTATATATTAGGCTATTATTATATATATAACTTCGGTATACTATATATTAATATTACTTTTACTAGTATATAGTAGGGTTATCACTAATGAGTATATAATATAATATATATACTATTTTCTTGTATATATATATAACTAACTAACTAAGCTTATTATACTATATCATATATTATATTATAACTATAGGATATTTTCGTATACTTTATCACTTAAAAATTTAATAAAAGAATAGGAAAAAGAAATTTACTATGTTATTATAATATATATCTATATATATATATATGGTACTTCTAATAGGTCTCACATACGGTAGTACTACGAATGTCCATAGAGAGAATGCATTTAAATATATCAATTGTTAACATAGTGAGTATTCTACTATACCCGGTATTATTGAGTACCACTGTTGCTAGAAAACTCATAAGACTTTACTATCCGTATCCGCATCCCGCAACTCCGGGCGCGCGATATTTAGTGATCGTTTAAATTATAATTACAAATGGTTTTGTTTTAAGTGCGCGTGCAATCTACTCGGTCTTATAATTATGTACCATAAAATACCAATGATATACTATATAATTTATTATTAAATTAAAGTAACGTAATAAGTATTCATAAGATATAAAATATACAAAGTAGATTCTATCCTAGTTTCCTATGATAGAGAAAATTCAATCCAATCTTGCTATGATAAGGAAAATATATATAATTGTATGATTAGAGACAAATTCATATACATGATAGAGAAAATAGTAAAAATTATATATATATTATAGAGAATATACTATACAATCTTGCTATAATAAAAAATGTTAATAATAAAAATATATTATAATAAAAGAATTACTGAAATATACTCTATTAAACAATGCCTTTTACCTTTAACTAGCATAATAAGAATTAAATCTTTAGATCCTTAAGGGAGACATCTTAGTCCTCGACCCTACTTTTTTGAATCAAAAATTAAAATTTCTATCTCTTTTTATTTCCTCTATTATGAGAAAAATTCCTCGCAACCACCATCGTTTGTGTAACCAGTGATCTAAAATTTTCTAAATGATTTTTATTTAATACTTGAAATTTATCTTACGAGAGTGTGTTCGAGCCGAAAACTAAAACAAATTCCATCCGAAGGTTGCGTTTAGACACGTTAAAAAAAAGTTTATATATACAATATATTAGAAAAATCTATTTTTTTTTCATATTCTCAAACCTCCCACCCATCTTCCGAGATTTAACTAGTCCAAATAAACTGAGTCGAACGCCCGGAAGCCGGAAGCTGGTGACGGTAGCCCCGGGGAGAACGCAGCACCGAACGCACAAATACCTGAGGTATAAATTTTCAAGAAATATTTTAGAACTGAAAAATTTATTGCCAGAAACGTACTAACATCCAATTTTCAAAATAGTGACAGAATCCTTAGTCAGGATCCGAGCGGAGTCGAAGCCAGGAAGTATACGAAATTTTTTCCAAAAATAATTATTTTTAGTGGTCGAAACTTTATGCAAGAAGGACGGAAACTGACACCAGTTATCATAATAGTGACAGAAACCCTAGCTCGGATCCGGAGAGCAGAGCGAAGATCAGAGACCGATTCCGGATCCATCAAGGCGGTATGCAATCTTCAGTAAAATATTTTTATAGATGAGCGGTGAAAACTTATTTCAAGAAGACGTGCAACTGAGGCACGATGTTCAAATTAGTGTAGACAACATTAGATCGGATGCCGAGCACCAGAACAGCAACCCGAACGTCGTATCGCGTCGAGACGGATCCTGGGGTGACCCGAACTTATGACTTTTTTTTACGGGGAACATATACTTCTTTGGGCTGAAAATCTATTGGTCACGAAGACGTAGCCCCGAACACTCCACAATAGTGCAGAAACCATCTTGTCGATCCAGGGTAGCAGAAAGGCGAAAGTCGGATCGGGATCCCTGCCCGGTACTGACGTCTTCCAAAAATACTTCTTCTGAGCAGAGTGACCACGAAACTTTTTTCGACAACGAAGACAGTGCCCTCGACACGTTCCACAATCCAAGTTCTAAGACAGGACCACTGCTCTGCGGCAGAGTCAACCGTCATTCCCCACCCGTCCCGCCGATGGGATCCTGTGCCGCGCCGTATCAAGTCCCCACGGTATACCGACCTACGCCAAACTGCGCGGCCGCAAGCCCTACATCACGCCGGGCCATGACTGGTCGACGACAAATCCCTATCACACTAGCAGAGAGAGCACGAGACCACTCGAGCTAAGTTGCAACATGGCAACGCCATTTGCCTCATCATGTTGCAAAGCCGGGAGACTGTAAATTTTATGACCACCGCGAGTGTAATAGGCGAATAGTCCTTATCAGAAAAGACGTGGCGAACAGATTTTCAAATATCTGCAGAAGACCTTAGTCCGGGCAGTCGGAGCCGGAGCGGAAGGTCGGATTCGGATCCGGAATCGCGCATCCTGGGTATGAATTTTCTTCCGAAAACATATTTTTTGAGGTTTGAAAAAGTATTATTCCCAAGAGACCCGTGCTGAAACAATGTCAAATAGTCCGAGAAACATAGTCGGATCGTCGGGCCGGCATGCCTGGTATGAATTTTCTTCTCGGGAAATTAATATGTAGTGAATTTGAGGGTTTTTATTATTTATTATGTATTGTTATTAGCTCATTTTATGTAATTTTTCCATATGTAGTGTTAGGTTAATTATCAAATGTTTCATGCCTCTTTTTATTCCATAAATTTAAAGAGTAGGTTAACATCATGTGTATTGGAGTATTACCATACTCGCGTTAGGACGGAGTCGTCTGCTGCGTCCGGGATGCCCGTTCTAATCGAGCATTCCGTATGTTTATACAAGAAGTGAATGGACGGATTTGGGTTCAAGTTGAATAATCCTGTGATTGGATAGGTGGAGATCTTCAAGGTTGGGCATAGCGGATAGAGCGGGAACTAACATGACCGAAGAGAGCGGCCGGAGACATTTTGAGCGAGAAAGGAGAACGGGCCTGAAGCAGTCAGAACGCCACTTAGGCAGCAGAGGTGTGCGTGTCGAATAGTATGGTCCGCATGTTGACCAGAAGGTCAGGCGGATGGTGTTCAGGTGTTGACCATGGAGGGGTATCCAGTATGTTGAAACGCGGTTGAACCAAAGAAGGTGAGTGTTCAAACGTCGCGATCCAGGGAAAGTAGGTTTGGCCTGGGTGTTTCCGGGACTGCCCCTTCGTCCAGTTTGCGTGGGACGGTTGCATACGTAGTTGAATGGGTTGGGGCGAGTGCTGGACAAGAAAGGAAACTCGAGGTTGGTCGATTGGCAAAGTATCTGGTCACAAAAATGAATAGCGTTGGCATAAAGCTAGAGCGGGGAAATAGAGCCGCCACGAGTAGGATGGGGCCGCTTATTACCGGGCCTAAGGCGAGTTCAGTCGACTGGGTCAGGTCAGGTGAGTTGGTGTCAGACTACTATGGTCCAGCGGTGCATTGCGTCACATTCATTAGATTCATCTCTTGATCCTTTGAAATCAGCCGGATTCCGCGTAACCATCTCTCACCTCTTGATCAGAGGGGATGCGAAGTGTTCAGTGTCAACCAGTCGAGGAGAAGTGGAGGTATGATTGAGCGAAGGGATGGGAGTTACCCAGATTGGCTTTGACTTGAGCGATTGGTCTGGACTGACTAACGCAAAGGATATCACGTCTGTCCAGACTATTAACCATGGAGGAGTTAGGGAAGATGGGTTGATGGGCGACGCGACCACTCAAGGTGGGACCGCGAATTCGGATGCGCGATCCGCGACCGAGATCAAAACCTAGGGCGGAACATCGCATTCTGCACTCGAACCGACCACCGATGGCGAACACATGAGCTACGCAGGTGGAAAGCCACTGGAGGAATTCGGAGTTTGATTGCTCGCCTCGCGAAATTGCACAAAAGGGAAGCTGGAATTCATAGTAACATTTGGGGGATTGAGGAGTGTGAAGATGGCGCGAGTGTTGATTGAAACAAGGCGGGGAAGAGAGACTGTTCGGCATATTGAGCGTTCACGTGGCCGAATGGCGAGGCCAATATTTGAACAGCGGTGAAGTGGGTTGAAAGAGCTTGAAAACCGGGGATGTTGTGGGGAAATGTGACCCAAGTTGTGAAACCTGGGAGGAGTGTATAGGGGTGCAGGAGTATCAGAATAGGGCAGTCGTGTCGGAGGAGCCGATACAAGCCGGGACAGCAACTGGAATTTTGCAGAGGGGTCAAGGGGATGGTCGGAGACGTAGTAGTGCTAGTGAATGGAAGAGTGCGAGCGGGAGTGGTGGTCACACGGAACGTGGCGGGCGTGAGAGGGTGACGGTCAGAGCGGGCGTGAGAGGGCCAGAATGGGTTCATGGGGCTCATTTGGGGGTAGTCAGAGGTCAAATAGGGGTTCGTTTTCTTCTAGAAGAATGAAGTGTTTTTACTGTGGTACAATGGGGCACGTGAGAGCAGAGTGTAGAGATGGTGGTTAGGAGCATGTCTGTTGTGTGGCTCTTTTGGTCATTGGTTCAAAAAAAAAAAATCCAAAAATCGTGATAAAAACCGGAGCGGCGCGAATTGAACCAGGCATTACCGCGGGAGGTGAGGGGAGATGGAACGTTCTTGCAATGCAGTCGCCCTTATCAGTGGAATCAGAGTGGCCTAGAGGGAAGGTCAGCGGGCTTACAAGAAGTGAGGAAACTACGAGGAGGTGGCTGCTGCAGGGGAAGTTTGTAGTGTTAGGTTCCGACAGAGAAGGGTTTGTTCTCTTGAAGTATCATTTAATAAAGTAAGAGGAAGGCGTAAGGGAAATGTGGATGAGTGTGTGGACTGAGCCAAGAATTTTCGAATCTCCAGTGTTGTTGAGGGTGATTCTCGGGTCCCAGATAACGTCGAACAAAGGGGATTGGGGTGTCTGATTGGGTCAGGTGTTACGGTGGTGTTCAAAATCAGACTGGGTGAGCTCCCGAAGGGGCTGTGAAAGAATTAACGTTAAGGGAACTGGAGCTTGAATGCGGCGGTTGGTGATCAGGAATTGGAACAACGCGAGAAGGGAGGAACAAAACGAATTGTCGAGAGGTATTTATAGTGGGAGTGAGAACCCTCCCGTGGTTTTGAGGGTGGCGATAAACATGTACTATTGGAGTTCAGAGACAGTAACGAGCATGAATGAGGAGGAAATTCAGCGGAATTTTCCCTCGGGGATCGGGAACGTTAAAAGTTACATAGTCTTCGCAAAATGACGGGTGTGTGCTTTCAAGGGCGGTTTTCGCTGTTCCGAATGAGTATTTAATAGTCCTAGGAGGAGGTTCAGAGCGGTACGTTTCGGCAGTACTGAATGATGTCAGTGGGGTTCTAGTCGAGGCTCATTCATGTTTGAATGTGTCATGTGTAGGACGGTGCATGACAGTGCAGGACGTGTATCGTGGCATAAGCGGAATGATTGATGATGATTTCGGGAATCTCCATCTTGGCGTATAGTGCACAGTAAGCGGTAGTTTCGGAGAATCGTGCAGCGCTTTGCAGTCGGAATGGGAGGGATAGAATCGGGAGAGCCCGAAGTTTCGGAACCAGGGATTGAGGCCATGATGATCAAAGTCATGGCATGGGGTACGGAATTGGAAGAATCGGGAGAATCAGAGGTGGAGATCGAGGTCGAGAGTATGGAATGTGATATCACCCCCCCCCCGCCCCCCCCCCCCCCCCCCCCCCCCCCCTGCATCAGTATCTTTGGAGCCAGAGATTGAAGTTGCGAATAACGGAATCGTGACATCGGAGTCGGGAAATTTGGAGTCAAAAATCGGAGTAGGGGGAATCGAAGTTGTGGTATCGGAATCGGGAGAATCGGGATTAACTGTTAACTCTTGTAGTCGTGACATCGGAGTCGGGAAGGTCGGGGTCGTTGGAGTCTGGAGTCGAGCTGAATTATGGAACCTTCGGCCGGTGGTTTCCGGGTGGTGAATCATGGTGTGAGTCATTGTCCTGTTTCCTGATCATTTGTCTCGTTTATTTCTCATTGCATTATGGTTATGACATCTTTTTGTGGTATTGGTTAGTTAACATTTGTATATTCTTTGTGTATATTCGGGATGCGGTCTTCTTGCGTGATTCAGTCTTTGTATATTTTGCTTTTTGTTTATAATGTTGTCTTTCGCAATGGTTTTTTTAGTTGTTTTTTTTTTTTTTTTGCGTTTTTGAGCCTTACAGAGTTTTTCCCTGCATGTTTTACTTCATCTTCCTTTGGGAATTTTGCTTTTCCGGAGGGGTACTCATAGCCATTTCCCGCAATGAAAGATTTTGCTAATTTCAATTTTATTCACATTTAATATTGTAGTTATCTTGTCATGAAGTGCTGTTCTTTATTGCCTGTCCCCGATATTGGTCAATATATTGTTTTGTTTTTGGCTTGTCCGTGCCTGAGGTGTTCGCTTACGTGTTTATGTTGTTATGTGTTGATTGTTCGCTAGACCTTAACGTTCAATGATTCCACCGTTATTTTTTTCCCCCCTTGTTATTCGCGTTTGTTTGGAACAAGTTACCTAAACGGTTTCATGTCTTTATTAAAGTCCAGTGTTAACTTTGTAGTCCGTCTTTTCAGGGATGTTCTACGTCATTGGTGAGCGAACGACGGGCAGCGGACATGGAAGATCAAGGTAGACCCAACTTGTTCTTTGAAAACCACCGGAGGTGGTGGTTAAATCCGGCAGAGGGCGCAACGAGCTTTTTCAGGGGCCTCCTCGCCGTGGAATCAACAAAGTGCAACTAATGTTGTATTAGTAGCAAGAGCTTTTGGTGGCCTCCTTTGGCCGTTTCATGAATATCCACCATCCGTGGGACGAGACCCACTCATTTACAACGATGGATATACCGTTGAAGAACACACCTGAAGTCTGAATCGCCGGCGTTGCTCAGAGCCATGATGAAAAGATTACATTGCTATGAAATTGCGTTATTTTGTATTGTAAAAATTATGATATTTTAAAAAACATAAATTAAAAAAAAATTGAAGTTACCAATACATTTTTGCTCAAAAAAATAAAAAAAAAAAAAAAAAAAAAAAAAAAAATGAGTGCCCTTAATTGTTTTCTTGCTTTATTGTTTTATGTGTATAAGTTATTTATGTTTACTGCGGTTCCCAAAGAAATGAATGAATGGCGGAGAGGGACTGAGTGAGAAAGGTCAGAGTTTAGTGAGTTTAGTAAGTGAATAGGTTAGTTAAGATAGTGGGCACTATCTGGGGGCGGGAATGATTAATATTGTAAGGTCGAATTGAGGTTTTATTTATTATTGGCTTATGGTCATTTTATTCATTTTTCATCATTTTAGTGTTAGGCTAATTTCATATATTTCATCTTTTCGTTATCCATAAATTAAAGAAGTAGGATTATTAACACCACTGAAGACTGAGGGATGAAAGTATAAAAGCCTCGTTGAACAGAGCAAGAGTTGCTGAGAGGAGTAAAATAAAGTAGAGCCGCGGAGTAAGAACCTGTGAATGTCAAGTTATCCACTCCCGTGGGTATAAGTGTGAAACTACGTGACGCGTTTTATTAAGAGTTAAGGTTAGATAACTGGGCTAATGAGTGTACATTGTGTTGCTTTGCAGGGGAGGCTTGATTCCTGGAGATTTCTCAAAGCGATATTCGCGATACCTTGACAACTAAAAGGGACTCTACTCATCTGCAATTATTGAAGGGATCTCGTGAGCCATCAGAAGCTTTCCCCAATATTGAAGGACGAGTGCGTTTATTAGCGGCCTAACTTCGCGCGAAATTTGCCCGCGGAATCACGAGAAGCATGACAGTATCCAACAACTGCGGCAACGGAGATTGAAAGCAGGTTATATCGAAACTCTGCAATTTTACAAAAGAGAGAGAACCCGGCAATATGCAGGGGGTCGTGCACCATAGGGGACACTTTGGTGGGCATTGCAAGGGCTATCACTAGCACTCCCTCTTACTTGTGAATATCGTATTATTGCTTCTTAAGCGTTTGATCCCGCAAGGTTGGCGCGGTCCTGGTATGGTGAAATTTGAAAAGTATGTAGTTCAGTTGAAATCTATAAATTGAAATCGTCTTGTTCTTGTCTTGAGTTGCACTGCCCGATAATATTGAAATAGCTTTAAGGAGAAAGGCCCTTGGTCAATCAAGGCAAAAAATTAGAGAAGGGTGTTCATCTTTTAGCGTACTTTACGTGTGTTAAACTTCCCGGTGCCCGCCGCCGTGAGGACCATTAAGAAGAGTTGCCCTTGCCAGGGGGACAGGTACAGCCGGCCGGTGCATTCACTGCAAGTCAGTGGCCCCGCGTCCAGGCGTTTTAGATCGCGGGGCGACATCCCCGGAATTTGCCTTGCCAGGAGACAGGTACAGACGGCACGGGGGAATTCACTGAGGTCAGTGGCCCGTCCGGACGCATTAGATCCACGGGGGCATTCGAGTAGGTGCTTCTCCATGAAGACGCCCGGTCGGCGCAAGTCGAAGTCCATGACGGGCCACGCCGAGTTCAACGAGGTCTTGTTCACCGACGGGCGCGGAAATCCACGCAGGGCACCAGATTTCCCTGTGGGCCAGTTCGGGAGGGGAACGGGAACGGGCTCTAAACCACGTCGTCTTTAGCAGGAGTCGGCGGTTGCGAAGAATCACGAGAGGCTTCAACTCACGTAGGAATCCAAAGTCTGGGGAGAACGGGAGAGGGCGGGAACGGGTCGCAGGTTAATCTGTCAAGGGGTGGTGTCAAACCGGGAGCATAGTCACCGCGGACCAACGAGCAAAGTCCGATAACTATATTAGATCAAACCCAGTGATAGCTGTAACAGGGTGGGCGGGAGTTAACACGTTGGCGAGCCTTCACAACGAATTAACGGGGGCTTAGAAACCCCTCCGTCTCCGCTAATCCACGCGACAAGCTGCGAAAGAGTTTGTCTTGTCGGATTCGCCACAAAAGAAAAAATTTTTTTCGATCGTTGTCCCGTCACTCTACCGCTAGCGCTTGAAGCCTATCGGTTCGTCCCTGATCTCGGATATTTCTTTCGTTGGTTCCCCAGAAATCGACATCAGCATACCCCTTCCCCGACTTGTAGTCTACGAAATTTCTTGTCTTACCTGTTCAGCAGAGTCGTGTGCCTCGCTATAATTTCAAAAATAGTATTGCAGAAGGATAAGACCTTGAGTCGCGAGGAATCCGGAAAGCGCCCACAAAAGCCCCCGAAAGATCGACCATCAACCGTGATCGCTGCGGTAGAATTCCGTTCTTCAGAACATACTTTTTCCTAGCGATGAAAAATTACAGAAGACGTGCTGAACAATTTTTCAAATAGTGTAGAAACATTTTAGTCGGGATCCGGAGCCGAAGTGTACGGAGCCGGCCTGCTTATGGCAATTTTTTTTCGGTGCAAATTACATTTTTTTAAGGTGAAAAGTTTATTGTCAGAAGACGTGCTGAACATTTTTCTCAAATAGTGTAGAACATTAGTCGGATCCGGAGCCCGAGCCGGATCGGAGTCGGATCCTGGTATAATTTTTTTTCGAAAAATTTTTTTTTAGGTAAATTATTTTTATGGAGACGCTACTATAACAATTTTCAAATAGTGCCAGAAAACCTTTAGTCGGATCGGAGCGTAAGAGTCGAAGTCGAGGCCGGAGCGGATCGGCATCCTGGGTATGAATTTTTTTCTCAAGAAATATACTGAGAAAAAAAATTTATTGGAAGAGATGTGCTGAACAATTTTCAACATAGTACAGAAACTTAGTCGGCATCCCCGGAGCCCACAAGCCCACGTCGAGAAGTGCGAACTGGTGTCCGGAGCTAGAGCAGAGCGGGAAGTATTAAAATTTTTCAAAAAAATAGTAAAATGAAAGTTAGTGGGCCAGAGGTACATTTGCTGACCAGTTATCAAAATAGGGAGCAGAAACTTTAGTCCGGATCCGATCCCCCGGATCCTGGGTATAAACTTTTTGTTAGGGAAAAATTTATGGCAACATAGCGGTGTCTTCCCAAAATTTCACGCAATAACAGGTCGGTCCGGAACCGAAACCGACAAGTGGATTATTGGGAGCTGGATCTTAGCGGATCCTGGATGGAATTTTTTTTTAAAAATATTTTATTTAGTAAAAAATGTTCATTCTGCCAGGATAGACGTGCTGAACAAATTTTCAAAATAGATGAGAAACCTTAGTTCGGATCCGGAGCCGATATGTCAAAGTTCGGAGCCGGAGCCGGATCCTGGGGATAAATTTTTTTCAGGAAATATCTTTTAGGGTGACAAATTTAATGGAAAGAAGGACGTTGCTTGGAACAATCTGAAATGAGTACAGAAACTTAGTTGGGATCCAAGCCAAAGCCTACATCGGAGCGTATCGCGATTCTGGTATGATTTTTCTTTCAGGAAATATATTATTTAAGTTGAAGAAATATCGTTGCCAGAAGACGTGTGGAACAATTTTCAATTAGTACAAAACCTTAGTCAAGATCCGGAAGCCGAACATATAGAAGCCGGATCCTGGTATGAATTTTTTTCAAGAAATAAGCTTTAATTAGGTGAAAAAATTATTGGTTCAAAAGAATCTTACTGAACAATTTTCAATGGATACAAGAAACCTTAGGTTTGGATCCGGCAGCCGGATCTGAAGCCGGAGTTGGAACCGAATCCTATTAAAAAATTTTCATCAATATTTTTTAGGTGAAAAATTTATTGCCAGAAGATGTGCTGAATTAATTTACAAATAAGTCAATCCTTAGTTGTAGTCGGAGCACGGATCGCTGGGTATGAATTTTTTTTCATTAAATGTACTTTTAAAAATATAAATAATATTTGTCAGAAGCGTGCCTTGAAATAATTTTAAAATAGTGCAAATTCCTTAGTCGGATCCGGAGCGGGAGCCTAGGTATAAATTTTTTCGAAAAATATTTTTTAATTTGAAAATTATACAGAAGACGGTGCTGAACAATTTTAAATAGTGCAGGAACCTTAGTCGGAGCCAGAGTTTGATTTTGGGTATAAATTTGTTCAAGAAATATTTTTTTAAGTGAAAATATATTACCAAAAGAAGTGCTCATCAATTTTCAAATGTAGAACCTTAGCCGAGCCGAAAGTCTGATAAAGAATTATTACGTTTGCGTGGGAAATATAATATATATATATATAGTTATTATATATATATATATTATCACTATATATTATATATATATATATATATATATATATATATATAGATATTATAATAGTATTGCCTAGGTGCTATAAAATAGAACATCTTCAGGGAGAAGAGGCGGGAAATCTTTTTGGAAATAAGCCAATTAAATATCCTCAACGTCATAGATGAATCATTCGTCATACCTCTCAAGCCATACCAAGTGGAAAAAAGCCCAATTTCAAATGCTAATAAGCATAATAAGGATAGCAATAGCATAATGATAATAAGGTGATGTCACGATTTAACAATTTAGAAAATAGTTTTTATAGATAGATTCTCTGGATTGTTACTAAATCTTTTTTTTTTATAAAATGAAAATCTTAATATTTAATTTAAATATCCGCCTTCCCCAGAAAAGAAGCATTTCGAACAGGATTTCTAATCTATGCTTCGACTATCACATGCTTTAAAACTCTGTTGGCCACAAAGCAGCGTAAACGCCGGACGCGCGGTACTAATTTTTATAAAATTCGGGGGGTGACACCCCAGGAGGGTCGTTGGAACACCTGCTGGGGCTACCTGCGCATTCTGCTTCTTGGGTGTTCCTTGCGATTCAGGAACAACCAACAAAGCTCAAGAAAACGGCTGGAAAATGTGCACAACAGGCTTGTTGGACAAATTAGCACTAATAGACAATGAAAAATGTTCCACTCGCCGCCAGGGAGTTCGGAACCATCTACACAGCGTCGCCGTTAGACAATGTACCAGAAAGCTCTACCACTAGTCGATGCCCTTCCCAGAAAAGACAGGGCATATCCAAACACGTTTTTCTAATCTCCTGACTTCCATATCACTGCTTATGAAACTTAGTACTATTTAAATCCGACCATGAGGGTGGTTGGAACCACCTTTGCTTGAGGCCTACATGACATTCTGCATGGGTGTTCCTGGGGTTACAGGAGTATCCAAACCAAAGTCAAGAAACGCCGAAATGGCACAACATGCTAATAGCTTGCGACCAAATTTTGCAAATATAAGACCAAAGAAAAATTCACTCGCGCCAGGCACTCGAACCATCACGACAACATGCGTTGCCGTTAGACAATGTCCAGGAAGCTCTACACTAGTCCGATCCGCCTTTTCAGAAAAAGGAAGGCCATATCGGGAACAGTTTCTTATATTAACTGCCTCGCGATAATCCCTGCTTTGAAACTCGCGGTACTTATTTAAATCGACAAGAGCGGTGGTTGGAACACCTGCTGTGGCGACCAAGATTCTGCTGTGGGGTGCTCCTGGGTTTTACAGGGAGCAACCACCCAAGTCAAGGAACGCCCGAATGGGCACCATGCTATGCTTGCCCGGGCAAATTGCAATAATAGACAAATAAAATTTCACTCGCACCAGGACCCGGAACCATCGACAAACAGCGTCGCCGTTAAGACAACTGTAACAAGGAAAGGCTTCTGTCACTTCGGTCCGATCCCCCTTCCCCCAGAAAAGATTGGCATCTCGGAACATTTTCTATATATTGCTTCGAAATCAATGTTTTGAAACTCAGCACTTACTTTTAAATGGCACAGCGAGGTGGTGTTGCAACACCTTGCTGGGCTACAATGGCATTCTGCGTTGGGTATTCCCTCGGTAACAAGAGCAACCAATCAAAGTCAAAGAACCCCGAAATGGGCACAACATGCTTGCTGCAACAAATTGCAAATACTACCAAGAAAATTTCACCCTCGCCGCCACGGGCTCGAACATTCGAGCAACAGCGTCGCCGTCAGACCAATGTCCAGAAGCTTCTCCCACTAGTCCGATCGCCTTCCCCAGAAAGAGAAGGCATCTCAGAACAGTTTTCTAATCTCGTGCTTCGATATCACTGCTTTTGAAAAACTTCATGCCGGTTAATTATTCTAATCCATGAAGTGTGCGTTGGGATCCCCTATAATATACTAATACGCATATATTATATAATATAGATATACTTATATATATAATAATATATACTATTTTATAATATATTAATATATATTAAATAATATATAATATACTATATATATATATACGATATTAAGAATATATATATATATATATATATATATATATAAATATATAATATATATATTACTATATATTATATATATATATATATATATCTACTAGAGTTACTTTTTTTATGCAGTCTGCAAAAAGAAATAATATTTCAAATGTTTATTTGCGTTTTCTTAGCACTTCATTTTTTTCTTACAGTAGTAGGTCACAAAAAAAATTCATTAAAAAAAACGAAGGTTTTTTTTTTTTCTTAAAAATTTGGTTAAAGGAACTCTGATATAACCTTAACAGACTGACGTTATTAAATGCTTTTGTATGATGTAAGGTTGTGTCACACGTTCGCATCTTATTTACTTTCAAAAATTTTGAAAGTTACTTTTCAGAGATTGTCCAAAAAAAAACTTTTTTAAAGAAAATAAAATTTGAAATAAAGGGTGACAGTAGGACATCTACTATTAATGCACAAAGTTGGAGTATTGTAGTGAAAAAAACAATTAAATATCTTGAAATATTAAAGAACAACCTGCCATTTTTGTAAAGCCCCGAAAAAAAAAAATCTTGTTTCCTCCTCCCCCCCAAAAAAAAACCTAATTTTTTTTTAATTTCCCAAAAAAATTAAAGATAAATTAATTGTTGGTTTTTCTTCAAAAAAACATTTTCTTTTATCGGTTTGAAGGAAATGGATCTTGAGGATAAAAGTCTCCCTTACTCTTGTTTCTAGAATAATTATTTAGGAAGATAATTAACTAAATATTGCCGATGTTATTATTATTTGTCATCATTAACATGAGAACATTCTTATTAAAAATAAAACGAATTTTTTTTTAAAGGGGAGGTTCCAACCACCCACCCCATCACCAGCGCCGGATTTTCACTCCATTAAAAATGCATAAAATTCGGGGTTAACAACTCTTAGTTGAGGTTCTAAACACGCAAAACTGTAGCTTTGTTTTGCCCTCTAAAACGTTGTTTGTGTGGTGTTTTTCTGTACTCGTCTTTAGTAGTGAATGCACGATACCATTGGTACGGTATCTCGGTGAGTATCGGCTCGATTTTGAGTATTGTATCGGGATTGAGAAGTAGTATGGGGTAAAATTTGCTGGATACCCTGTAAACCCGAATTTCACCCCCCCCACCAACATTTTTTTTTTCTGAGCGGTTTTGTTTCCCTTTTTAAAACAAAAAATTTTCGGGGAAATTTTTACTGTTTTAATTTATTTTAGTAAATATTTATATATATATTATAATATATACTAATATATAGTCATATTATATATATATATATATATATTATTATATATATAATATATATAATATATTTAATATATATATATATATATATATATATCTATAAATTATATACATAGTATACATATATATATTAATATAGTAGTACTATATATAGTATACCCGGTATATACTATATATAACCAAGTCCGTAGACACCGTGATATATATATATTATTATATATATATATTATATATATATATATATATATTTATATATAGAGATATATATATACTATATATATAATATAATATATATATATTATATACTATATCATATATATATATTATCATAGTATATACTATGTTACATATATATCACGTACCATGTCCCACATTGCTGCAGAGTAGTAGTTCGTGGGTAAGTTGGAAAACGGTCTTGTTGACTTTTTCAGCCACCATTCACGAAAGCAGATTTGATAATAGAAGGGGGTTTTTCAGCCCCTTGCTTATCAGGGAATGCTTTATAAAATTTTCTTCAATAACTCGCATTGTTCATTCTCCGCATGCAGTGAAATTGCAAAAAGTTACCCTTTTCGAAATTCTTCTTCCTTTTCTAATTTTGCTTTTTAATATACTGTAAGTATATATATATTATAATTATATATATATATATATATATATATTAATATATATATATATATATCTATATAATATATTATATACTATATACTATATCATATTAATATATATACTATATATATCATAGATATTACATAAGTATATATATATTACGATGAGTGATGGACCGGATGTCCAAATTGACTGTTTGCGGATGCGGATGGGGATCTTAAAGAGGATGTGAGGTATGGGGATGCGATCTTAAAGTAGATGAGGATGCGGATGTTTTATTTTGATTAGTTTTAAATCTTAAAGAATTAATTATTTAGTAATTATATATTTATATATAGTATAATAATATATATATATATATATATATAGTTTATTATATAATATATATATATATATAATATATAATAATAATATATATAACTATATATATAATTAGTGTCATGGACATGACATGACTGATTAATACGGCGATATATATATACTATATAATATATATACTATACTCATATATATATATATATATAATATATATACATATAATATACATATATCATATATATATACTATATAAATTCATATATTATATATAATTTCATTTTCAGTCGGGCTTACGAGCCTGTCAGTGGGACCAACCTCCGCTTCCATCTCTTGTTCTATCCATCACAATCCCATCCGCCATCAGCTCATCCATTGCAGGCATCTGTGTTCTTCAGTCGAATCCATCTACGTGTTTCTCTCCACCTCGTTCCGCTGGGGGCTTCCCCTGGCTCACTCCCTCCGGTTCTCCACACCTCCTCGCGTGGCAACTCTACTCTCCTGCGATCACTTCCCCAGGTGTCCCCACCATTCAGTCTTGGCTGCGCTCCCACATGTATTCTTTTGTTGGTTTCACACCCACGCTCTCCTCAACTTCTCGTCTTTCCAGATCAGTGTTCTCAACACACTCTTCATCCTCCGCTTGTCTGAATTCTTACTCTCCTATCTCCCTGCATGCTCGTGTTCTACCCGCCCCATACAACAGTATGGCGTCAAACTCCTCTCGTATATTGCTCATATTACTACTCACTCTCCTCCAATCTTTCACAGATGGATCATACTGCTTCCTTTTACGCAGTCTGGCATACTGCTTAATCCTATCGTAATTATCCTTTGCAACACAACCCCTTTCTTCAAGTGTTTCCTAGCTATTCTTAGTCTATCCACATTATTTGAAGTTCTCTACTCCTCTACCTACCACTCTAACTCTTCCTCCCTCCCTGCCTTCACTACCATATTCTGTTTTTCTGCCACATTTCACTATTCAATCCTGTTTTCTTCTCAACTTTGTCTTGTGAACACAGCACCATTGGCTTCAAACTTTCACCATTCCACTCAACACGCCAATCATGCCTGGGCAATAATATACCATTGGCTCCGTCAATCTCTTCGCTAAACTCTCTTTTAACCTGTTATGCTGTCGTTCCAAGTTACGCTATACACAGTATCAGCGGACCAGCACATACCCTGACCTTACTCCAGTTTTTACCCCAAACCATTCCTCGGTGTTATAATCCTGTTCTTACCTTACCTTATTGCTTTCAATGTACTGTAACTTGGTTACTGCGCCTTTTATAGCTGCTCCATCACTTCATATCCTCTCCAGAACTTCCACAGCTTTTCTCTTGTATAGTAGAATCATATGTTTTTCTTTTGCTCTATCAATGTGAATTTTGCCTTCTTATTGTATTCCCGTGTCTTTTCCTGTATCATTCTTTAATCCAACATTAAAGTCTATGTAGCACTATCTACCACATAGATAACACATTGGGCTAAATGAAAACGCATCATTGGCTCTATTTTGATACACTATGAGGATTTGTTTGTGCAGAACGTGTATTGGACGGAATGAATAGGCATCTATGATTTTTTACAATTTCATGCGTCCCCCTTACCTTTATAATGGGAACTATTATTGAGCTTCCCCAACCTTCCGGCACCCTCTACTCTCCACTCAACATCTGTTCAGAAATCTCAGAATCAAGCTTTCAGCCAATCTCCTCCCTTCCTTCAGCAATCGATATTATTCCATCCTACCAGGGAGTTTTTCGCCTTCATTCCTTAAACGCCCTTCCTCAAAATTCCCCCTCTGTTATTACCTCCTCCTCTCCCTCCACGCCCACCCTCCTTCCCCAATAAAAGCAAGAGTTAAAACAAACTGTACTACACACTTCAAGACAGCTCATCAAAGTACTCTATCCAAAAGGTTGTTATTTTTCTTTGGGTAGCTTACCAATTTTCTCCATTTTTGGTCTTTGATAGTTACATAATCTTCTCTTCGGGAACCTCGATACGTTCTGATAATCTTAAAAAGCTTCTTCTTGCTTTCCTTCATTTCTCCTCCATCAGTTCCTTTGCTAGCGTCTTTTCAGCCACCTCCTCCTTTGCCGTCCTCTTCACTCTCTCGCTTCATTTCTTGCTTCCAGGTACACAGCTTCTCTTTATATATTATTATATTATATAAATAAAATAATAATATAGGAATATTTCATATATATATCATATAATATATATATATATATATATATATCATACTATATATAATTATATATATTATACAGAAATCGAAATTCAAAGTTACAATTATTCCCATAAAATATATTCTACGCGCTACGACAAATATTATTAATGCATAATTATAATGAAAAAGATCCTCAACATCCTCATTTTCAAAGAGGATGCGGATGTTGCCGGCGCTTACAGTGGAGGGATGCGGTGTCAAGTTTAGGGCAGGATGTCAGTCCATTCACTAATATATATATTATATATATATCAATATATATATATATATACTATATATATATATATACTAATATATATAATATTATATATAGTTAATATAATATGCTATATATATATAATATATATATATACCGTAGATATATATATAGATCATATATATCGCAATTTGCTGATTAATGTTCCCGATATCCTAATCTGACTACATGTATGTTAATATAGCGTTGTTACGTTTGCATTTGTTGCTTACGACGTAAGAATAAGAAATGCTCGGGACATTTGCATTCCGTGTTTTGTTAAACTTAGCGCAAAAAGTCGGTATAGAAAGCTTACACACATAAGGTTTCCCCCGTAATTCTATAATGTTACTATTTCCTGGTATGATTGCTGGGAATTGTACCACCTGCTCTTACGAAAATTGTGCAAACAAAAATAAATGAGGCGTGGTAGGCCTACCACGCCGTCATATTTTTTGAAGGCTGATGAAGAAGTTCTTTCAATGTGTTAGATTTAAATCTAATTTCTCCAAATCGGAAACTCCATCACAATAAGTTGATCCCAATTTTTGGGCAGTATAAACCTATTTTTTAATCTATTCCTCTGTCTTATCGGAAATTCGCACGGGCATTCCATCACAGCAATCTAATTCAATTGCCTTGCAAAACAAAAGTAAACCTCATGAGATTGTGTTCTTTTTTGCATGAAATTCTTACGGCAATTAGTTCAAGACATTTCAGGTAGTTGCCAAAGTAAATCTTGGATGCTTAAGGGTACGGTTTAAGTGTTTTTATATATAAAAGATTCCAAATTTTTAAGTTCTTCATCTGTTAGAAGCATTTTGGAAATGTGAGACATTTTTGTAAGAGGGTATTAGGGTATTGAGGTCATTCAGTGATCCCAAAACCTCTGACAAGGTACTAAATTCTCTGGTTAATGAGATGGAGAGAGTTAGTTTTGAATAGGAATTGACCCATGTTGTTTGAAGGCTCGCATCCTTTGAGTTATTGGAAGTTTGACCGTACATAGTCAACGCTTACAGTCGGAACACATTTATATTTGTAATACGATGTGTGACTCCAAGTTCATGGAGATAGCTTTCTAATCTTAAAGAAACTGCCAACTGAGCTTGTTGTTAATAAAGATATAAGAAAAACTTGCATTGTGGAAGTTTTTGTTTAAAATAGTTTTTAATTGAAGGGAAGAACATTGGAAAGGGGACCAATGCAGGGAAGCCGAGCATAAACAAGAAGTTTAAGAAACGTCATATGCTATAGTTTTAGGCCGATAAGTGTTATGAAACGAGTAAACTAGTTTATCAAAAATGTTAGAGGGATAAAGACTAAAGCTTAGAAAATTTACGGGCAAACGGTGAGTTTCTTCATGGGAAAAATCTCTATAAAACAATACAAAAGGCTTGTTGTATGCGGACCTGTAGCAGCAATTTATGATTAAAGGAGATAGAAATAAAGAAATTAGTCCAAGTATGTATTAGTGGATTGACGATAAATAAATGTTGCAAGCGCACAAAAGTACGTTTTACTTGTGACTAATTCTTTTAGTTAATTATTCTCCTTTTAATCGTAATTGTAATAATATGAAGCGTTTATGATAGTAAGGTAATTCTTATGGTATTTCTTTCGCTTTTATTTTAGGACCGTTTCTAATGACACCCGTCATCTTTAAAATACTTATTCCTCTTGATACCATAACCAACACACATCACTATATTCTTCATTAGAGCAAGTACTG